>BQNB010008174.1:75305-90954 GCA_026074375.1 Tanacetum coccineum
GGAGTGGAGTAGGGCGAAGAGGTGCTTCGTTACCGAACCACTATAAATCCTTATGTTGTGGTTTGATCTTTCTAACTCTATCTCTTGTCTTTTATATTTACTTACATATTTGTATTGTTCATATTGTGCACATATTAAGATAACACAAAGTCGAATCTAAATCTTTATAAACAAACATAACATTAATTTAAAAAGCAGTAAACTATTGAACCCCCTTCTTGTTTTCCACATGATCCACGGATGTTTGATGAGATATTTCAACTTCTTCATAGTAAGCCCTTAGTGTCTGATTGACAAATTTAGTGCCATTATCAGTCTTGATGTTACGAACGGTTGCATTCAGATGAACTTGGATCATTTTCAGGAATTTAATTACAAACTTAAGAACTTCATCCTTTGAATGTAGAAATTTTACCCATGTAAACCGAGAAAAATCATCAACGATAACCTATATGTATTTCCTCCCACTGATACTTTAAACCCTCGTTGGCCCACAAAGATCCATATGCAGTAGATAGAGTTTTTCTTGAATGGAGTCTTCAGCTTTGAGTTTGTGGGAATGTTTCTTGCTTTTTCCAAGAGCACAGGCAGAGCACAAGTGATCTTTCTGATACTTTAGTTTTGGAAGACCGCGGACAAGACCTTGTTTGGCAAGCGAATTGATATAATCAAAGTTAAGATGAGATAATCGGCAATGCCACAAACAAGACCTGGTCTTTGAGGCCTTTGACAAGAGACATATAAGAGAAAATAACAACACATTTTCAAGAGACAACGTGTATAGATTTGAACCCCTTGATCCCTTAAGTAGATCCACACCTTCCAAGTCACGAATGAAGCAGGTGTGCTTGCGAAAGGCAACTTCAAGATCCGAATCATAAAAATGTCCCACAGAGAATAAATTATGTCTTAATCCTTCCACATAATAAACCTAAGAAATTATGATATTCCCAATTTGATAATCTTCATAACCCATTATCTTAACAATATGATCATTCCCGAATCTGACGATACCTAAAAATTTGCTAACGAAGTTGATGAGTTAAGAGCTATTTTCGGTCATGTGCTATGAGCAGCCGGAGTCCAAATACCAAAGAACAATTTAGACAACCTACAATCGGTAAGAGAAGAAGATGGAACATCAGAAACATTAGATCCCCAAGATTGATTGGGTTCCATAGAGTTAGGAGTGTTAGATTTTACATTCTTAACTTTGCTACAGGAACCTACAGATCTGGATGCTTTTGGTCTCCTACTGTAGACTAAAATTCCTTGAGTCGGTGTTGCTACTTGTGCCATAGTGGATTCCTTAGGAGGTACTATTTTATTCGAGGTAATCCTAGTTATAGGGCACCTATTTCCAACTATAGTGAATATCCTTCCATTAGGCTTCCAACTATATCCAATTTTAGTAAACACCTTTCCTATAGGTTTCCATTCTTTTCTCTTTTTGTTTCTTTTAGATTTAGCTTTATTATGCACATTTACATCATTCACATGTTCCATAAGGCACATAGCATGATTGGCATCAAACAAACATTTGTTACAGATAGCACACAAAGATTCAAACATAGCATTGCTCACAGAATGCTTAACAGGTGCATTACTGATAGGTTCAGAAACAGAATTCACATTTTACATAGATTGCATTACATAAGTATGACATTCACATTTGTCAACACGATTCTTTTTATTCTTCCTAGACTTAACGCTCCTAGATTGGTCTTTTACTTTATTGGTCTTGTTGCTACTTGATGATTGCGAAATCCTATCATTCTTTGTATTGTCTGAAGGCTTTGATCCGCTAGCACTAGTAGAACATTTTACTCCTGTAGAATTTAACAACGGTTTATTAGAGTCTTGAGGTTTCTATGTGATACTTGAAGATGTGAGTGGTTCAGCAAATCTAACTCTTTTGTCCTTGTTCATTGGTGTAACAACCACTAACTTTTCACTAGGTTTATTGAAACCAGGGCAAGACTGAGTGATATAACTTAGCAACTCCTGAATTCGAGTTACATACTTACAAGCATAATTAAGGGCACTATCTAAAGGATTTAAAGATCGACCTTGTTTGACTATTTCCCTAAGAAAAGCAGTCTGTTCCCGAGTATGCTTAAGATAGTCCATGTGAGCTTCCCTATTGTTCAATAACTTAGGAGGAAGTGGTTCCAAATTAATCTTGAACATTCCTAGAGCAATAGTGGTAGCAGAGGGTTTTGAAACCGCAGTATCGACAACATCTTTCTCTTTAAGTTTCCTTAATTCATTTTTCAATGCTGCAATAGCAAAAACCTTTTCTTGAAGTTGAGCATTTAAATCCGAATTTTTCACAGACTTTGCATTAATTTAAGCAATTAGAGAGTCACTATGTTCTTTTGATCGAACACGTGTCTGTTTAATTGAGTCAAATTGGTCTTTGAAAATTTATTTCAAATGCTCTCGTTCTTTTCTTAAATTTTCATTTTCAAAAAGTAATTTTGCCACACTATGCTCCAGCTCAATGTTGATGGTCTATATTTCATCGATATCTTTCTATACATTTTTCACACCTTATTTTTCCATCAAGGATTTAATTATATCCTTCAACTTTCTTATGACTGTGTCCTTCTCTTGTGACTGAGCTTTCAATTCATTTATTTCAAACAATTGATTAAATGTAGGAGCATTTTGGTTTTCACCAGAATTTTCCTTTTGAAAAATTTCTTGATTAAGTTGAGTTGCAAGTTCCAAAGAAATACAATGCTTTTCTAATGTTGAATAACTTTTGACAAGTTTATCATAAACCTCTTTTTCAATGAAATATTTCTTTCCAAAAATCTCAGCCTCAAGTTCGAGACACTTACAACATTCATTCACACAAGACTTTTTCACATCAAGAATATCAACAGAATTCATAGCAATATGCATAATTTCTTGAGACATTATTTTGGTCAAGAGTTGATCATTATCGATCTTATGTTGTTTGATTTGAATTTCAAAATTATTTTTGTCCGCATAACACTGATCAACAACAGCTTCCATTTGGTTAAAAATAGTTTGAACTTCAGTAATTTCATCTAGAAGAGTTTTATCAAACGCATTAAATGTGTCTTTTAAAACTTTTATAAATGGAATTATTTCAGTTTGAAAACAAGCTTTTGTATGCTCAAAACCCCATGCCCCTGCTGTAATAGCATCAGATGTGGTTTTGTTTTTCACTTCCTTGTTAAAATTTGCAAGTTGACGTTTTAGCTTTTTAAGGCTATCATTTACCAAACTTACTTTAGGAAGTTCACGAGGAGCTTCAATTCTGGCAGGGATGGGTGAATTAACAGGAGTAACAAAAGTTTGGTTTTAGTGTTTTAACCAGAAAGCTTGTTCCGCATCCAATTCTTTTTGAGTAATAAAACGTTTACCAAAATCTTCTTTTATCTTATTCAACTTTGAAAATCAATTGGAGCAATATTAACCTTCTTTTCTTTTAAAATTGGATCATTTTGTTTTTAAGCATTTTTAATCGACTCTCTTCTTCCAAAATTAAAGTCTCTTCATCATCAATCACAAAAATCATAGCATGTTCTTTAGCAATAACACTACCATCATATAATGTTGGTTTAATCCGCCAGACCTTCTTAAGATGGAACGGATTTTGATAACCAAGAGCTTGTTTATGAGTGTCATCGTAAAAAACTTGTGGTTTCGTTAGCATATGCATAGCTTGTGTAGATCGATACAACTTACAAATAATGTTTTCTAGTTCTTTATTTTGTTTTTCCAAAACAATTTCCTTGTCAATGTACTTAGATTCTTTTTCTTTAGATTCTGTTTTGAAAACATTTAATATAGTTGATAAAGATTCTTTTTCCTTGACGTAGTTAGAAAGAGTTTCTTTAAGTGTATCGATCTCCTGCTTAAAAGCTTCAAGCTTTGCATTCTTATTCCAAATTAGGTCATCCATTTAAGAATCAATTAATTTTTCATGTTTGTTCAAATCAAAATTTTGTCTTTGTTCAAAAATGGCGACACGTTCTTTATATCTCTCAAGCTCAGCGGATAAGGATTCATTTACCATTTTATTTCTCTGATTTTCCTTATCTAAATTAGCTAATTGATCAATCATTTGTTCAAACAAAGATAGAATCAATAAATCATTAGGTGTAGAAGAATTAGTATCCTGAATACCCGCATCTTGTGTTTCCTGCAAATATTAAGAGTAAGGAATGATATTTCTATCACTATGTATCTCATTATCTAAAGAATCAACAATATGTGTTTGTTCAGAATACGTCATCTCTTGCACATCCTGATTAAGCATATAATTTGGATAAGAATCAGAATATGGTACCTCAGAAAGGACATCTGAATCACAGCTTGAAAGATTAGCCATCAAAACCGCTTTAGCTGAGGATAAATCATCACAATCTGAGTCATAAGCATCTAAATCTTTAGTCTGGAAAGCTACATTTTGAGGGATTGTCTGCTGAGCAACTAGAGCTTCATCCATTCCTGCTAAAAATGCGAGTTGCTCTTCATCTAATATCTGACCAGCTTCCTGAGCTTCGGCTAACATCAACTTCTCCTTAAACCATGCAGTATTTCTTGGCCTCTTTAGCTGAGTACAGTGTCTCGCCATATGCCCTTCTCCTTAACAGTTATAACACTTCACAACCCGTGGTTGACCAGCTGCATTAGTTCCCCTTAAGTTTGTAGCATTTTCTCTCTTTCTAGTGCCAACAAAACTCTGAGTTTGTCTTCCTTGAATTTGTTGAATTGTGACTCTACCATCTTGAATGGTTGCTTGATTTCTTGGATTGGAAGAAATTCTGAGTTGGTTGTTTGAAGATGGAAACCTTGATGCCACAGCAGACAGAAATGCCATTGCTTTATCAACGCATTCAATCAGATCTTCTCCTTACTGGAACACAGGAACAGCGAGACCGGAGTCCAATTAGGAAAATTCAGCTTAAGGTTGTTGTGTTACTGACGGAGTTACGTATGATTGAGGAGAAACTGAATATTGTTGTAGGTTAACTGAATTATGATATTGTTGATGATGAATGGGTGCTGCATAAACTGGTGTGAATTGTTAAGGAGGTGGATGCATTGTTGGAACTGAATATTGTAGAAACTGAGAAGGATTGTAAAGCGTTTGAGAGTTAGCTACCAATGCAAGAGGATCTGGATATCTCTCACGCATGATACGTTCTGCATTAGCATGGCATTCATATTGACTGAGGTATGCATATAACTGATCATAGGTAGTGGTATACAAGCTCTTTGCTAACTTCACATCAGTGACAAACTTGCTCCATTCCGGTGGAAGAGCATTCAAAAACTTGGTATTAACTTGAACTTGCTGCATTGTCATCCCAATAGTATGCATGTAATTAATAATATGAGAGAATCTCTAGTAATACTCATACAACATTTCACCTTGAACGAAAGCAAACTTATCAAACAAGTCATACAATTTGCATTCACGTTCTTGGTATGATAGTTTAGTGCCTTTCATTAGTAGCTTAACTTTATCTCAAATATACTTAGCCGCCTCTTGATGATTAACAAATGCATACACATCAGGTGGAAGACCGTGAAGTATGATGTTGGTTTCTTGAACATCACAATCATCTTAAAGTTTTTCTGCTTTAGAGAGTTCAACATATGTCTTAGGTCTAGTCACCCCGTCTACTTCAATAGTTGGGTAAACAAGTGGACTATTATCAATTAAATTAAGCATCATCCTACCATTCTTCTTCCCTTTGATGAATAGCCTAATAGGACTCGCCCATGAATCGTACATAGGTTTGTCAAGCATTGGAGGACGGTTCTCAGCTCCAACAACAATGATGTGTTCTGCTAAAGTAGTCCTCTTGATTGAATTGAAAAGTAGATTCATTAGAGATTGATCGAACAGTGATAAAGGAGGATTGTGTTAAGAGTTGTTGTTGTTGGTGATTAAGATTAACCTTTCACGAGATTTTACAAGTCTTTACTAAAATTGAGAAATCCAAATATTTCATAGGATTTTACAAAGTAAGACAAACCGTAGAAAATAAAATCTTTTAGAGTCTGATGTAATGTTTCACTTAAATATGACAAATGTAATGTTTCGCTTGCAATGTTTCACTTGGATTAATACTATGTAATGTTTCGCTTGAAATAAGAAAATTGGACAGAGTTTTGTCTTACACAATTACGTATTTGGCTTAAACTAACAACCTGTCATAAATCACTTGCTAACATATTTCGCTTAGACATATTTCGCTTGACCTAAGAAAAATTAAGTAGAGTTTCATTTCCTAGAAATGACATATTTTGCTTGAGATCAACCTGTCATATTTCGCTACCAAACATATTTCGCTTACACATTTTGCTTAAATACATATTTCGCTACCTTCAAAACATATTTCACTAGCTTCAAATAAAAACGTACTTTTTCATAAAAAATCACCAAAAACTCACCCTTTTGATGTTTTACCTTGATTTTTTTTGCACAACTAGTTATCTTAGGCCTAGATCTTGCTTAAAAACACAAACTATAACACTTTTAAACACAAAAATTCAGGTTTGAGTTTTGAAGCTCAGGAAACCAAATAATAACCAAAACGAAGGATCTAAACAAGATATAAACGCACACAAGCTTACGATATTACCCCATGGTGACTGATACCAATTGAAGAAGTATCAAATCACTTAACAATAGAAGACGAGAAAGTTTAGAGAGAGAAAGTGGGTTGTATCACTTAGAGAGAGAAAGAAAGGAAAATGTATTACTATGTGAAGAACCAAAATGAACAACCAACCCTCTCCAAGGTATGGAGAGGGCTATTTATACCAACCCTTGGCCGGTCAACATAAGGATGACTTATGTTGACCCGGTTAGCTTGGTAAGTTTTTAGATATTACGCTATGAGCTATACTATTACAACTCTGGAAGTGACCGAGTCTTTTCTTGATTTCTAACAGGTTGAAGTGGTGGGAAGTTTGAAAGTGGGGGTGTCAAGGTTGGAGGTGGCGGTGGTAATGACGGAATTTATGGTGGAAATGGTGGGAAAGGAGGTTTCATAGCTGGAAGAGGTGGCGATTGATTTGCCAAGCGTTCGATAGATACGAATGATAGACGAGGTGGAGGAGGATTTGTCGTTCTAGGAGGTAGGTCTTCTAGGAAGTCAAAGAGTGCGTGTGGAGAAGTAGGAATGGTTGAGAAGATAAGCTCAACGGGGTCTAAGTTGATGGATAAAGGTGAGGAGTGTTTGGAAGGTTGAGTTGGTACCCGTGGAGGTGAGGTTAGTGGAGGTAGAGATGACTTTGGGGTGAGAAAGAGTTTGCTTGGAGAGATTCTTGGTGTTGTAATTGGTAAAAGTTGTGGATAAACATTTGGAGATGACGGAGGAGCCGTTTGGTAATCGGTTGGAGGTGATAGAGCATGGTATGGAGGTGATGACATACGAGGGTTGCTAAAGCAATAAGGACGAATGCTAATCCTAGCGGTACGTTTAAGGTTACTTGCTGGTTTCTTTTCTTTGATTGACTTAGGCATTGTTTATTTTGGATAGTTACATAAGAACAATGGTGTTTGGCACAATCCATTTTATAGAATAATGATTTGAATGAGTGAATGTTTTACTTGATATTTTGGTGAAAATCTAATCATTAGATATGCCTAAAGTCACTCCTAAAGCCTAGGATCAGAAAGAAAGAATTTGGTGGGAATTGGTTGTGGAAAGAGCTTAAAATTTGTATTTGAAAATCCTGCATAGTGTTGCCGGTTCTGCCGGTTCCATTTGCAGAAGGGAACTGACTTCGTGTTTGAAGGGAACCGCCAACTACAAAAGTTGCAGAAAAGAAAGAAAATTCTAGCGTGTGCCTGCATGAGACGATGTTAGAGGTGCAATTATCTTGACTATAAAGAAAGTAAAAGTAGATATATATATGAGATAACCCAAAGTCTCCATAGTTTTAATGTTGCTACAATTGAATGTACCCGGAAAATACACATTAATTGTGCATTCCTTTAGCATTCAAGATGCATGTTATGAAAACATTTTTATTTAAAAAAAATTATTTCCTAGTTTGTGATAGTGTTTAAAAATGTATCTTTCGAAATTTTTGTAGAACAAGATGCAAGTACATATAGTAGATATATACTAATAGTAAAAGCTTGAAAATTCTCAAAAGTTTTATGTGCAAGAAATAGAAGCCTAGACTCAGAGAGAAAGAGAGTATAGATACATACCTTTGCGTATTTTAAGCGTTGGGTTCCATGAGACTGAGACCTAGTCTAAGAAGGTTAAAAGGTTCACGTTTGAGGGGTTTAGTTAGAATATCGGCAATGTTGTCCTTTAAGGAGACCTTCTCAATAGAGATGTTCCCTTTTTGGACATTGTCACAAAGGAAGTGATGACGGATTTCAATATGTTTGGTACGAGAATAAAGGACGCGATTTTTGCTTAGGTCGATGGAACCTTTATTGTCATAAAGGACGGGTATATCATCTAGGACAATGTCATAGTCAACCAAGGCTTGTTTTATCCATAAGGCTTGTTGGCAGGCTTTCTCGGCAGAAACATATTCGGCTTTAGTGGTGGAAATGGCTAGTGCGGTTTGATTCTTGAAGAACCATGATGTGAGGCAACATCCCATAAATGTGCATACATCGCTTATGCTTTGGTGGTTGACATAGTCTCCCGCATGATCGGAGTTGGTGTAAACGATGGTTTCTACCCCCGTTCCTTTAGGATACCATACCCTTAATGTATCTAAAGATCCTTTTTACCCTTATAGATGGGAGGTTTTAGGAGCTTCTTGAAAACGGTCACATAGACAAACACTAAACATGATTTAAGACCGACTAGCCGTTAGGTAGAGGAGACTACCAATCATGCCATGATATTTTTTGTCATCAATGGATTCCCCATCTTCGTCCCTAGTGAGTTTGGTTTCGTATAACATAGGAGTTTTGATTGGTTTGGCATCTTCTAGTCTAAATTTCTTGAGCATTTCCTTGATGTATTTGGATTGGTTGAAAAAGATGCCATCTTCTAGTTGTTTAATTTGTAAACTAAGGAAGAAGTTCAATTCACCCATCATGCTCAATTCAAACTCGTCGTACATGATTATTTGAAAAATCATCACAAAGGTCTTGATAAGTTGATCCGAAGATGATGTCGTCCACGTAGATTTGGATGATGATATGTGAATCCTTTTTCCTGGTAAATAGAGTGTTATCTACCAAGCCCATGGTGTACATATGAACAAGGAGAAAGGCCTTGAGTCTATCGTACCAAGCTTTGGGTGCTTATTTAAGACCATAAAGAGCCTTTTTAAGTTTAAAGACATGGTTGGGTTTTTCAAAGTCGACAAAGCCGGGAGGTTGAGCAACATAGACTTCTTCATTTATAAAACCATTTAGGAAAGCACTTTTGATGTCCATTTGAAAAAGTTTGAAGTCACGTGCACAAGCATAAGCAAGAAGGATTCTTATAGAATCTAATCTTGCTACAATACCATAGGTTTCATTGAAATCTATTCCTTCTTGTTGGTTGTATCCTTATGCAACAAGTCTAGCTTTATTTCTAGATACGACACCATTTTCATCTAATTTATTTTTAAAGATCCATTTAGTACCTCTTATAGTTTGGTTATCAGGAGGAGGGACAAGACTCCAAACATTGTTTATTTTGAATTGGTTTAGTTCTTCTTGTATAGCCATAGTCCAACTTTCATCTTGTATGGCTTCTTTGACATTTTTAGGTTCTATGAATGACACGGAGCGAAAGAAGTTACTTTGGTTTTGAACTTGAGACCTTAAGGTCCTTTCGTTTAGATTACCTATGATCAAATCTATGGGATGGTCTTTGGTTTCCTTGATGTTAACAATTTCTTTGTTTAATGGTTCATTTTCCTTGATTTTCATGTATTTTTCTAGGTTTTCTATGATTTCACTTTCAAGTATATCATCATCTACTAAAGGTGATGACTTTGGAGGTGGACTTTCACCGAATCTCACATTTAGAGATTCTTCGACCCTCATGGTTTCTTTATTGAGAATTACATATGCTTTACTGTTAGGTGAGTAGCCAAGAAATATGCCTTCGAAAGACTTAGGGTCAAATTTGGTGAGAAAGTCCTTGGTATTAAGAATGAAACATTTACTATCGAAAATGTTAAAATATTCTAAAGAGGGCTTTTTACCTTTGAAAATCTCATAAGGAGTTTTCGAAAGAAAGGTCTAATTAAGATCCTATTCAAAATATATGTGGAGGTGTCGATGACATTACACCAAAACTTTTGAGGGATTGATTGTTCATTAAGCATGGTTTTACTCATTTCTTGTAAAGTACGATTTTTACGTTCAACTACCCTATTTGATTGTGGAGTACAAGGAGCCGAAAAGTTGTGACTGATACCATTAGCATCATAAAAGGCTCCAAATTATATTTCATTATCAAATTCCCGGTCATGATCCATGCGGATTGAGATAATAGGACAACCCTTTTATACTTGGATCTTTTTACTCAAAATTTCAAAATCGTCATAAGCTTCATTTTTATGTTTTAAAAATCTTGTCTAAGTGTATCTTGAGTAGTCATCAACAATGACCAAAGTGTAGAAGTTACCTCCGTAACTTTGGACGGCTGATGGACCAAACAAGTCCATATAAAGGAGTTCTAGACACTTAGTTGTTGAAACCATGTTTTTAGCCTTATGGCTTGCGTGTACTTGTTTTCCAATATTACAAGGGTCACAAAAATGACTTTTAAATTTTAGTTTAGGCAAGTTTCTAACAAGCTCTTTGGATGATAGCGATTGAATAAGTCGCATATTAGCGTGACACAATCTTCGATGCCATAAGGTCGAAGTATCATCTATTGATGTTAGACAAAGACTATCCTTTGGTGAGTTACCCATTTTCATAATGTAAATCCTATTTTTCCTTATCCTTTTTCTAATGGTAATGACGTCTTTAAGTATTTCACTACCAGTTTTGCTAAATAGTACTTTGCACTTTTTATCACATATTTGACCTATACTAAGTAAGTTAAAGCTTAGATTCTCTACATCGCTAACATCATGAATAGTAAGAGAGTTATGAGTGATTGTACCTTTTTCGATGATTTTGCTTTTAGTGTTACTTCAAAACACTACATTACCTCTGTCTATAGACTTGTAAGATGAGAAGAGATCTTTGTTGCCCGTCATATGCCTTGAGCACCCAATATCTTTGATCCATTCATCCGGTTCTAGCTTGACTTTTAGTCGAACCTAAAAGCTCAAAACAACTCAAGCATTTGGTCCCCAATATCTCATGGGTCCGTTAGTGTTAAACATGCCATTTTGTTGGTTCATGTATGGATATGGAGGACAAGATCCCCATGGACCAAAGTTTGAGGTTTGAATTTGATAGCCTTGTTGTGCTGAATAATCCCAACCAACTTGATGGTAATCGATTTTTAGATATAGTATGTTAGTTCTTCTATGTGGCGTTTTAGGATGTGTTTGGATTTTACTTTTTCTAAGTCTTTGACCAATTTTAAGGATTGGTTCTTGTTTTACATTCTTTACAGAAGTGTTTGACAATGGTTTTCTAGTTATTTGAACGAAACTATTTTTCTTTACTATGTTGGGCTCCAACGTTTCAGTACTTTCTGCAGAGAGCCAGTCCTGTTAGACTGAACTAGCCGGTTCTCTTGCAGAGGGAACCAGCAAAGCCGGTTCTACAGTAGGAATTTTGTCGTCCTTAGGGCTGAAAAGTTTGGTTTTAACATTGCTAGTAGAAGTTATATCTTCTGTGTATCCTATTCCATGTTTATCTTTTGGTGGTTTTTGCATTTTAAGCATTTCTTGCAAAAAGGAACTACTACTTTTATGACTAACTAGTTTTAAAGTTAGTGAGCTAATTTTAGATTGAAGGTTAACACATGATTCACATTCAAGACTAATTTCTTTGTTTCTTTCTAGTTGTTACACTTTTGTTTTAAGTTCACAAGCCTCCTTTTTTAGTACTTCATTTTTTACCATTAGTTGTTTGTTTTTGTTGATAATTTTAAGACTAATTTTGCATAGTTTATCGTACTCATTTTGCCATGATTCATTATCTAGAGATGAGCTACTATAGTAAGGAGTGCTCAGCGCTCTAGAGTACCTCACTCGTGGTTCGTCAGTGTCCATGAGACAGATTTCTTCCTTTTGGAATCATCTTCGCTATCGCTCCAACACCCAACAACGAATGCCTTTTGATCATTGTAGGAGTGTTTGGGACAATCACTTATGAAGTGATTTAGATCTCCGCACTTGAAGCACCTACAATTGTCTTTTACCTTCTTATCTTCCTTGATTTTTTAGAAGTTTTTTTGTCGTCATGAGGTTGGCGACAACTTTCCTTCTTCTTCTAAAGAACTTTTTGAAATCTCTTACCGCCATGTTGTATTCTTCATTCTTCCACTATAAAGAGGATGCTTCTTCTGCACTTAGAACTTTTCTTGCTTTGAGAGCAAGTGATTTGTACTTTTCATTCTTGCTTTAGAGACTCTTCGAGTCTTATTTCAATTACTACCTCATAAACTTTTAGATTGCGATAAGCTGTCTAGAGGTTGTGTTGATACGTCCTTAGATTTCTTCATTGCCATCACCTTTGGACTCCATTTAGTAGGAAGCCTCCCGCACACTCCATCTGCTCTCGCGCCTAAATGATTACAAATTGAAAAATGATCGTTCACTCGCCACTCTCGTGCACGTCTAGTGATTTAAAAATAGTATTTACATCTAGACAAAAGCAACAATCAAGTTATCTCCCTACATAGATTACTAGCCTCACTACCCACCTTCTTCTAGAGAGAAGTTTTGACTCCAGTATATCAAGTAGATAGAGAGAGCGTTATCTTTACTTGCTTGTTACCTATGATGAGTGATTATTAGAGAATTCCAAATTTCCTTGGCCGTGTCACACATTAAAAATTCTTTATATTCTTTTTCCGTTAAAGCATTGGTATAAACCATTTTTGCTTCATCATTTTCTTATAACCTTCTTTATCTTATCATAAGGAATGATTTCAACGTAACCTTTTTATGATGGTAGGCGCGCTCTCTCTCGCGCGCTCACACTCGCGACTTATGATATGCAAAGGAAAAATATTGTCAATCTTCATTATCCGCCGACCCCCCCATCCTAATCCCATAAGATTAAACCGATTTATTCCAATAAATTATGCACATTATGCCCTCCAACGAGGCGGTGGTCGTTGCATAGAGAGTTGAACCCCTTCTTTGTAGTTTTCAAATTCAATTATTCATTTTAAGGATTTTAAAAAACGCACAATATATTTTAAAAACATTGATAACCTTGCTCTTGATGCCAATTGTGGAAACCTAGAAGGGGGGGGGGGGAGTTGAATAGTTTTCATGTTTTAAGATTTGCTTTTCAAATTTTTGTTATGATTTTATGTGAAGTTTGCACAATATTGATGTTTGGTTTGAAAATAAATGTAATGCAAGAAAGTAAAGAATTAGAAAGAAAGAACCAAGACGCAAGAGTTTATAGTGGTTCGGCTACAAGGACACCTTCCTTGCCCTACTTCATTCCCCGAGTCACCTACTCGAGAGTTAGTAAACATTAGTCACCAAACTCCTTTCAACCGGCGGAGAAACCTCACAACGTTGCTTACACCTTTAATAGCACAAAGCTAAATACCAGATTCTTCACACGGTAGAATCACACCAATATCACTACTTTTGGTTTACAAAGAGGATGAATACAACTATGACTACTATATGATGTACAAGAATCAGAAGTATG
This sequence comes from Tanacetum coccineum, assembly GCA_026074375.1. NCBI lineage: Eukaryota > Viridiplantae > Streptophyta > Magnoliopsida > Asterales > Asteraceae > Tanacetum > Tanacetum coccineum. The sequence goes on from BQNB010008174.1 coordinate 89,083, forward strand.
ATCTTGACAATGCAATGGAGACGCGAAACAAGATACTTGGAGCTTGATCGTCTTAAAGGGGTGTTTGGCAATTTCTTCCTTAAAGAGAATTACCTACAAATGCTAAGAGAAACTAAACAAGAACTAATAAGAGAAGAACGATCAGTTGATTAGAGAATTTTAGAGTTGAAAGGGGTGAATAGAACATGAGAAATGGTTTGGTATTTATAGGTAAAAATCTGTACTATAGCCCGGTTCTTCCGGTTCCATTGCAGAATGGAACTGGCCAGTGTTCTTCAAGGGAACCGACCTACAATAACCAAATCCAGATTTTGATATACAAAATCTTAAGAGATCATATGTAATTTTGTAATATTACCCAAAGATATGCTGCAACTGATGATGTCATCAATGATGTAAATGGAATTTACACAATTTACCTATAATTTTAAGTATTACCAAAAATGGAAAGGTAAGTGTTATGTGTAGTTAAAGTAGTTTTCTTTCAACATGATTTTATTATTTGTTATCAACAAAACATAGTAAGATCGTAACATAGAAATAAACATTTTTATCGGTTTATTTGTATTAACAGTAATGTTTCCTAAAGTTTTCATAAATATGTCTTGCATATTGTCTGTGTTCAGCATTTGGCATGACATCTTTTACAGCTTCACTAAAACCCTGTAAAAAATGACATTATGTTAGAACATATATAATAGTAGGGATAGTTTATAACATATATAACTGCTTATTTTATGTTGATCAGACATAAGAGTTAGCCCATTTCCTCTGTTGCTACCCAAGTCTTCTTCTAGTAACTCCAAAAACCAACTCTAGTTTTCTTTGTTTTCAACATTGACCACTACCCAAGCCACTGGGTAAATATTGTTATTCCCATCCCTTCTAAATGTAGTAAGTATTTCACTTTGATTAGGACTTTTCATAAAACAACCATCTAATGCAATTACTTTCCTACACCAAGCCTTCCATCTATCTGCTAGTATAGCAAAACACATATAAAACCTATCAAAGTATGTTTGTCATCAGGATTAACAATCACTCCCAACTTTATAGTAGACCTAATATTGGAATCTACAATTGCTTTTCCATAAGATCTCAACATAGCATAATGTTCACCACTAATTTTTTCATACTTTGTCAAAGCATATTTCTTAGCATTTGTACACTGATTAGGGGTAACCTTACACGTATACTTTTTCATAACTAAGTCAGCTATATCACACAACCTAATCTCTGGGTTAGCCCTAATCATATTACCAAAGAACTTTCCAATCCACTTATAGTTGACCAATGAGCCAAATTTGAAATTCCTAACACATGTATGCTCATCAACTAATGATTTGCATTGAACTTTTTTTCCTCAGTCACCCACCTAACATAACATCTCCAAGGACATGTAGCCAGCTCACCACTACTAACACTAAGATACCTACTCTGCTTCCTTTGTTTAACTTTTTCAGGAACAAACAACATAGGTGGTCTTTATCCACACTTTGCTACCACCTTCTTTCCACAACTCCTATCATACCACAATGAGAAACCATTAGCCAAAGCATAGTATGTTAGGAACTCCTTGAACTTTTAAATAGTTACATACTTTTCACCAACCTGCAATTGCAACATAAATATGTGTTAATAAACATCATTTATAAACATCAGAAAGTAAAAAAATAAATTTCATATGTGTTGGTGCAACATTGACTAGGATCTCCTTTATGTTTTAATGATGACAAATAAATGTTCGCAAAACGTAAAATCACCAATGATAGCCAAAATCCGTAAAACCGGACTTTTACATCTGACGCGCTGGGCACGCGTCAGTGCATGGCCAGGGCGCCACACGCGAAGTTCGTTTTACGAATTTTACAA
>BQNB010008175.1:0-69904 GCA_026074375.1 Tanacetum coccineum
TAAAGGGGTGTTTGGAATAGCAGTACTAACCATAAGTTAGTACTGCTAGAGTTTTTTTTAGACTTAGGATAGTGTTTTTAGCTTCTTATCTAAGTGAATTTAAGCTGTTTTTATAATCTAGGTTAGAATTAATAGAGTTTCCATTAGTTTAAGTAATATAATCTTAAATTAGTTAAAGTCTCTTTTGTATTTAAGTGATAATCTTCTCAAGGATTAATCATTGCTTGAAATGTTCTTAAGTTGGTGATTTTTGAGTGTTAAAATTGGTTTATAGGTTCTGCATTTAAAGTATTTGAGTTAAGGTTAAAACAGTGTCAACTGCATCAGAAGTTAAAATTGAACAAACTGTCAATTTTAAGCTCAAGTTTCAATAGGGTAAATTAGCTGTTAGCTTTTGATTTTTAGAATACTAGTAGCTTATAGGATAATTTCTATTTGTCTCAACTTAGTTTTTAAAAATTAGCTTATTCTATTATCTGTTTTTAGCTTTTAAAGTCAGATGTTTTACTTTTCTTTAAAAAAAGTTCAAAGACAGCAAAAGCTGTTTAAATTGTCTGTTTTCACAAACCTTTTTCAATAAGCTCTTAAGTTTCAAAATTCTTCCAAAAAGCATTTTCTTATAGCATTTAAGCTATTCTTTCAGAAAAATCAAGTTGTAGTTACTAAGGTGCTTGTTTGGTTGCTTGGTATGTGTTTAATTACACATACCTTTTACCTTTAAAAACGAGCTAAAATAACCAAAAACGGACTTAAAATACCAAAAATATGCTTGTTTTGCTAATTGTGTTGTGCAGGAATGGATATCTAAGAAAAGGACGAAAAACAAAGCCAAAATCAACAAAACTGGGCACGGAATGGAAAAGTGTGAAAAGACGAAGCCAAATCGAAGTCAAAAAAAGTCAACAGGAAAGTCAAAAAGTCAAAGTCAAAGTCAACCCTGACAAAGTCAAAATCAGAAGAAATATAACTTGAGGGACCAAAAATGTCAAATCCCTAAGTATATTACAAGAAGAAAAAGACTACAGGGGCTGATTTTGCAATTTACTTGAAATAACAAGTGAGGGGGCACAACTGCCAAAGTCCCAAACTTGTTTACCCAAAGGACTATGTTTGCAATAAGAGTTATAAGGTTGAGGGGGCATTTCTGCCAAACCCTCAACCTTAAATCACCACAAGGACCATGGATGCAAAGTACCTTATAACCTTGAGGGGCCAAAGTGGGCAAACCACCAAACCCGTCCCTGTCACCCTTTATAACACCTTTTCCCGCTTTTTTTTAAAACCCCAAGACCCAATCACGGGTCTCCTTCCTTCCCTTTATCCTGCAAACCCAAACAACCCCATGGACAATCATCCCCCCTCCTCTCCACTATCTTTCCCACCAAAAAAAGGGGCCTTGCCATGTTGGCAATCTCACTTTTCTCCATAACTTTTGCCGAATCAATGGCTAGGATGGATTTAAAGAAGCACAATTGCTATCAATGGCTGGGATTAGGGCTTTGAAGTCTCTCACAGAAGAAACACAAGAAAGAAGGGCTGAAGACTTAGCTCTTAGTATAAATAGGAGGCTATGTGAGCCGAATTTAGTAAGTAGGGTAGAAGTCTTTATCTTTCTTTAAATTAAGTCATTTTTATGTTTCTTTCAGCTTATTTACAGCTTATTGCAAGTTCTTTGTACTCTTTTTAAAAGTTAATGAAAAGTTATTAAAGTTCTATCTAAATTCTGTCCAAAAAGCTATTTATATTTTTGTTGTTGATAAGCAAAAGGAAGCATGGTCTAAACCTGGAAGAGACCTTGGGTTTTAAGTGTTCAGAATCACAAAGGACTAGGGGTTAGGAATTAGGATTTAGAACCTTATTCATTTGGACTTCTGTAAGTTTTCTTTTTACCTCAGTTACTGTAGCACTGCTTATTGGCTTATTTTTAGCTTATTAATGTTCTTTTGTGCTTATTTGTGCTCATTAATGCTTAAAGTATGCCTTTTAGTGCTTTCATTTCATTTTCATGCAATTTGAGTGAAAACTGCCTAATTTAGCTTATTTATGTCACTAGCTTTTCAGTCTTTAAAAGTGCTTATTTGTTTAGCTTTTCATATTGTTATTGCTTAATAGTGCTTAATTAGTAGTAGTCTTTGAAATTTTTTAGCTTAAAACAGTTCTAGTGTGTTTTAAAATCATTTTTTAAAATATAAAGGGGTGTTTGGGTTAAGCATGAAAACGGGTCAAAACAGCAAGGTATGGGTTGGGGTTACATGGGTAGCTTTAGCTTAAGTATTAAGCTAAATTGAGTCTGTTTTTAAAAGTTTTTTTTAAGTTTAAAAAATGTTTTTCAAGGTTGTCTAAATCATTCTTTAAAAACTGTTGGATTTTAAAAAACCCAAAGTGCTTATTTGGTTAAGCCATTGTAATCTTGAGTTATAGTTCAAAAAGAGTGTCATTTGTGTGTTTAAAACAAGCTGAAAAACACCTTGAGTCATTTTGACTTGTTGAGTCAAAACTGCCAAAAGTTAAGTGTCATTTTTATAAAAGCAAAAAGCCCATTTTCATTCTCAAAAATCAGCAGGTTGATTAGTGTTTTAGGTTCTAAAAAAGGTGTGCACAAGTTCATTTATTGGTGTTCTTAATCTGTTTTGACTTAGTTTTTTTATTTGAGCTTATTTGACAGCTTAAAATAAGCTGTCAAATTAAGCCCTTGTTTTAGCATAGTTTTCCCCTGGTGCTAAGGGGTTATCTTTAAGCCTTCTTTTCTAGCTTTTTAGTGAACTTAAGCCCAAGCTTTTGGCTTTTCTTAAGAGCCAATAAGCTCTTTGATAAACCCTCTTTGTTTCAGACCTTAAGAATCCCTTCTTGTTGCTTATTTTTGAGCCAAAAGTATGACCCTAAGCTTAAATTGTACACCAACAGTACTAACTCTTTAGTTAGTACTGTTGAGGTATTAAGCCACTTTCTAGCTTATTGAGCTTAACTCAATTGCTTATTTGTGCTCCTAGTTGCTTATTAGGATGGTGTGATAAGCTGTGTGTGCTTATTTGCCCATCTTCTTGCTTATTTAGTGTTCACAGTTAAGCCATTTTAAGCTTTAAGCTAATTTAGCTTCCTGTCATTTAAGCTCTTTAAGCTTATTTAGTTGTAGGTTTTAGCTCATAGTGCTTATTTAGGATAAGTTAGTCAATTCTCTTAGCTTATTTGTCCAAGTCTAGCTTATTAGTCCAAAATGTCCAAAAGACTTGGTCTTTTTTAGCCTTAAGCTCATTTAAGCCAACTGTCACTTTAAAAGCTCTTTTTAAGCTTATTTATAAGCTTTTAGAAAAAGTTGTAGTTTTAGAAATTGTTAAGCTCAAGGAGCTTAACAACTTTGGTTCACAAAGTTTTTCAAAAAAAAAAAGAAAGGAGACAAGGGGTGACCCGGGTGAGCAAGACTCGAACCCGGGCCTCTACCCTCGTACACCTCTCTTTTATAAACAACACTTACCGCTGCGCCCTTGGGACTTTTTCATTAAAGTCCCAAGTGGTTAGCTATTTAAGGGTGTTTTCACCCTTATAAGCTATAAGCTGTTACAGCTTATTTTCGGGCTTATTTATAAGCCAATTTTTGGTTTCTTATTTTTCGTAGGTAGTATTTAGTGTCTAGTATTTTAGGGTAATTTTTCAGAATTTTTAAAAGTAGTTTAGTATTTTTTATAATTTAATTTAGTTAAAAGTTTAAAAAATACAAAAATTATCAAAAAAATATTTTTCTTTTTTAGAAAATTTTCTTTAGTCATATAGTACGTAGGAAAAATACAAAAATTTTCGTAGGGTCATTTTTGTAACTTTTTGATTTTTAAAGAACGGGGCTCGGGTGCGGTTTTTGTCTTGACTCGTTTTTGGGTCAAACGACCTCCGTTTTCAGTCTAGTCTTTTTCATTCTTCGTTATTAGTTCCCTAGAGTAGTTTAGAAGTGAAAATTTCTTTGTAGGGTTAATTTTGAAGATTTTAGGTTTTTGACCCTTCATTCGGGATTCGTGCTCTCGTTTTTCAGCTTAATTTCATAATTTTTAGGTTTTTATTAATCGTTTTTATTTGTCATTGTTTAACTTAGCTTTCCACACTCTCAAATCATTTTTCTCATTCAAACTCCAATCTTCCGACTATATCGATTCTCCAGTCCAGCCTTGTTGGGGATAAACGACCCGGGAACATTCTATACTACTTCTCGGTTTTATTGATTTTGTTTCTAGACTATTCTTACTATATATATTTTATATTTTATTATATATTATATATATTTTAAGGTGTAGTTTAGCAGCAATCAATTTTTGGCGCCGCTGCCGGGGAGGCTGTGAAAACGATTATCGTTACGTTTGACAATTTGTGTTTGAATCTGTGAATATTTTCTTTTATAAACATATAAAAAATACAAAAATATTTTTTATTTTCTTTTATTAGTATAATTATCATATAAAAACAAAAGAAAAACCAAAAATATAAAAACATTGTCCATAAAAATCAATGTTTAAGAAAGTTTTTATAACTTTGATTTAAGTTTTCCAAGGTTTTCATGTTTTTGTAACTATGAGTTGAATATGTGGACTTTTTATGAATTTTAGGTGCATAATCTTTGATTTTAAGTTTGGGTAATGTTTAAGAGTTGTTTTGAATTCATTTTAGTCATATTTATGCATGCAATATCTGGTATTAGAGTTTGGTTTATTAGTTTATCAAATACAAGTTTTTTTTTACAAAATTTGTCATAGTGCATTTTTTGTTCAATTTTAAAAAAAAATCCGATTTTAATCTCAATTTTAAGTTAGTTAATGATTGTTTTGGAGTCTGATTTTCATATTATAAGTAGTTTGTAGTATATATTTTATCTGTTTTAACGTATTTTGTCTTTAGCTTTTTTACTAGTTATTCTAGACGGGTGAAAAAGCCATTTTGTCTTTTTTAAAAAACTTTATTTAGCATTTTGTCAGTTTTAAAAGTGCTTTTTCCAGCTTATAATTTCAGTTTCATAAAAAGTGATAGTTATAAAAAATGTTTATTTTTATGTGTTCCTTAATGATTATGTAATAGATTTGTAAATAAAAATAATAATAATTGTTAGCAGTAGCTTATTGGCACATAGCTGCTTGATTCTTGTCTATTTTAGGTAAAATTTAGGTCATCTTAGGAGCTTTTTTTCAGTAGTTAACTTATGTAGCGATCTAGGGATTTAAAAAGGTAGTAAAAGGTTTTCAAAGTTTTGCTTATTTCAGTAGCTTATTTTAGGTCTAAAAGTGCTTACTTTCAGAAAAATCCAAAAAATAGTAGTGTATAGTCATTTGTTTTTTTTTTATGCTTTATGGTGCTTATTTCAGTGGCTTATTTAAAAATGTGAAACAGTGGGCTTATTAAGGACTCCATAGTGAGCTTATTCCAAAAGCTCACTTTTCAAGTTTGCATTATGGTGATTTTAGCTTATTTTCATTTCTGGCGTTTTTAGAGAAATTTTGAGGTTACCACTTTTGCTGCAAATTTGAGTTAAGTGAAAGTGTTTTGTGGTAAAAAGCTTGTGGAATGGATTAAGCACATTATAATCATTCTAAAACCATCTTTCCTTTTTGAATGTTGGTTTAATTGAGCTTAAACTTCGCAAAATACCAAAAACCAAAATTTAGGCTAACTTTCTGCAATCAGCCGGGAATAAGCCATTTTTTGGCTTATTGAGTGCTTATTTTGATAGTTGCCTTTGAGTTTAAAGTGCTTAATAAAACCTGTCTGAAACAACTTTCGTGTTTTGCAGTTGTGGCTTTAAAAACGGACTTTTTAAAATCAGCCTTGTTGGGCTTTGACTAAAATCTGGGATTGGGGTTCAGGGTAGGAAAAAAAAATCAATTAAGGTCTTTTTGTCACAAATAGTCCCAACACCCCTGTCGTTAGCCATTGTTAGTCCTTGTTAGGTTTTAGTTTAATTATTAGTTAGGTTTAGTTTTAATTAGTTTAATTAAGCTTTAACCATTAGATAAAATTTGGGGCTTTTAATTTTGTTAAATTTCTGCACTTTTTCTCCACTTAGTGTAATTTTTATAAAAATTTTAGGTTAATATTTTTAGCTCTAGGATTATTTTTTTTAGTTTTTAATCATTTAAATCTTTAAAAAATCATAAAAAATAAAATATTAATCAGAAAAATATAAATCTTTTTTAAAAACTAATTTCTCTTTTTTCTCATATTTTTTTGTAGGAAAAATTATAAAAGTTTTCTTGTAAGGTTAATTAAAAAATTTTTTCAAAAAATTTATTTTTTTAAGAACGGTTTTGGACCCGTTCTTGTCTTGATCGTTTTTTGGGTCAAACGACCTACCGTTTTTTAGGTCTATTTTTTTTAAACTTCGTTAGTTGTCATTTAGAATTCTTTTTTAGCTTTTAAATTTGGTTTACTTAGGGTTTTTTAATTTGCAAATTTTAGGTTTTTGACCCTCGTTTTTCGTGCCCGTTTTAGGATTTAAGTTATTTAGCTTTCGTTTTTAGGTTTTATTTAATCGTTTTTATATATTTAATTGGTAGAAATAGAAAACCCATCATAACCTTGTCGTATTCAAACATCATCTTAATCCGTTTTTATTGATTTTCCTTTCTAGCTCCGTTGGCACAAAACGGACCCGGGAACTCATACACTTCGGTTAATTATATATTTATTTAGTGAATTTTGACTTCTTGCCTTGGTCAAAGGCAATTGGTTGTGTGTTTGCTTTTATATTATATATATATATTATTGACGAATCATAACTTTTCCTAGGTGGAAAAGTTACTTATATACCCCGACACAATAAGTGACGTTCGGGATATTTGACTAGGACCCGGGCTCGGGTTTTGCTTGGGATTAAACCTGAAACATATACAATATTAGATTAACTATCGAGCCCGATTCCCGATACATTTCTATTACAACGTTAACTAATTGATTGACCGTGACTTAAATACATAATGAACGAACTTCATGTTCGACTCAATATTTTGAGGCTAACACAAAGTCATCAGATTGTTCTTGATTACCGGACGTTGAAGGACCTGGATCACTTTCATAATCTTGGCTAAACGATGATCCTCCAAGCTCAAACGTTCCATGCTCAGTTATCTTCTACCTTTTTGCACTATTCTCCCCCTCATGATGAGCATCATCATAAGGATCGTCCTGATCTCTAGGGTGAACAACAGAAGGTCTGCAAGGAGTAGTGGCCATATGAAGTCTTTCAAAATTATACTTAAGAGCGAGCCAAATTGGTAAATCATCCTGTTACAGCTGAGGATTGTCTTTCATAGTCAGATATAGTTGGTGTTGTTGTTCTTGTGCATTAGTTGGTGTAGCTTGAGTAGGGTGCACATGCAATACATGTCCTGTCATATAACTCATGACTGGTGAATCAACTTGCGAAGGAATGTGGTTAGTGATAGCATCATTAACCTAGTGTTGGGATTAGTTTGATTGTCATCATTCCTAAGAGGTGAACTAGCAACCTCAACATTCTCTGATCCTTTAACTAACTTCTCAATTTCTTTAGTCATCAAGTGCTCTTTAACCTTCTCCACATTTTGTGTAGCTTCAAGCTCTTCGTGAATTTTCTGCTCTGCCAGACTTACTTGAAGTGTATCTTGTAAAATTATATCATCTGCCTCATCAATTGTTGGAATTGGAGTTGGTGGAGTTAGTCGCGTGGATCGTCTTGGTGGGATACGAAGTCTAATGACAGTAAACCTTCATGGAGAACTTGATTCTCCTTCAGCACTCTTAGGGTTAGGTGTCCTAGGGGAGCTAGTTGTCCTATACGTTCCCTGGGTAGACTCAATCGGCTGTGACTGAGTCGTAGGAACATCTACTCCAAACACCTCAGCATATAACTAATAATTATCCGTTAACTTCATTTCATTGGTTATCATCCAATCTGGAATTTTCATTCCGACAACATTTTTACTATTTCATAAATTGAAGATGCTTTTAATCATCACATCATCCTCCAAATTGTGATATCTATCACGAAATCTTCGCAAAATCTCAGGGAATACAATCATGTAATGACTCACGATCCGTTTTGTAAATTAAGGATAAGGAATCATGGTTGTTAGATTTTGAGTGTTCTAGTTGAAATCCTTCCCAAAGCATTCAACATATCAACATGTATTATTGAAAAAACAATATACCATCTGCATGATCTGCAATGATGATTGATCATAACCAGTAACTCATGTTATGAGACATCTTGAAAACATCTTGCACAACGTCTGCCACGGTTGTAGAAGACCGGTTGTCTTAAAGTTCGATGTTGATCTTAATTCCAGAGTGAAACCAAGATTGTTGATATAGAATGGAACCATTTAGAAGAACTTTGGAGCATGTACAAAGTGATCATGATTGTTGTTAGTAGCTTGAGGCAAGTGAAAGATTGTTCTGAAGTCATCAAGAGTCAGAGTGAGTTCTTTTTTGTCCAACATAAACTTGAGCTTATACTTTGATCTATCTTCTTGCAAAGTATCCCAGAACTGCCTCAAATATATCCATAACACTGTTGAAGAAGCAGCAATGATGAATTTGAGTGGATGATTTTGAAAGATATTTGTGATAAGATCGTTTTAGCTCAAGATTGGTTAGATCTTATATACTAGGATAAATAATAACAATGATTGATAACACGCATCGGAATAATAAAGAACACAATCAAAGTTATCACAAGGTTTTCTTTATTAAATGTTTCCCTATTACCCCAACTATAATTTGGGGCTACACCAACTAACTATGATGTACTATTCGACTCTCATCAGTCGACTTACTATCTAACTATCTAGACTCTCATTAGGAGAGTTCTATGTATTCATGGATGTCTCAAACCATATGCATGATAATCTCTTTATATAGAGAGATTTCTAGGCTTACATAAGAAGATAAGAACAAATAATATCTTTTAAACATCTAAGAATATCTTCTGTATCTTTTGTATCTTTATCATTATAAGGAGATCTTCTGATATCTTCATCTTTATCTTCATGTGCTCCACCAGCTTAAAGATTTCTTTTATTACAATTTTAGTCTTTTTGTTTCATTCTTTTATTCACTTTGTCTTATCAAATCAAGAATCCCAACATTTGCTAGGATTCTGCTCTCATCTAGACACAACGGATTGTCAAGATCAACCTTCTTGTTGGTATCCATAAGAGCATATCTTTTGTTTGGTGGACATAATTCACCTTGATGAACATCAGCTGATTGTTGTGGTTGTGCCATGATGATTACTGAATAAGTGAAGAGAAGAGGTTAGATAAGAATCAATTCATTTGACATTTTTGTCTTTTTTCGCTCTGTCTATTTTATATGTTCTGGAAATTCTTTTTGAACATATCTTTGATTAGTTTCTTTCTCATGTGCTTATACTTACTTTTCTAGCACATGTCATGTGCTTTATTCGTATTTTTCTTTTGATTTATCTTTTTGTGTGTTCTGACAATTTTTTTCGAACACACTTTGGATTTGCTTTTTCGCGTATGGTTTTTGTCTCTCTTTCTGTTTAGAATATCCTCATTAGAAATTCTTTGTGAAATGATACTCTTTCAAGAATGAGGAAGATACTCTTTGACTTTGAATAAGACTCAATTTTGAGAAATTGAAGAGATGTCATTCATATTCTTATAACTTTTTGTAAAAGAGTATAATTTTTGACACAAAACAGACATTTGAGAACTTTTCCTTTCAAAAATCATTTGTGCAAAAGCATTGGTAATAGATAACATAGAATCAATCAAACTCAATTCATCAACTGAAAAGTCACTAAGTCACTCACTCCTCATTCTGTTCATTGCAGAATACGGCCGAAACCAGACATGACTTATACCACTTAAACAATTGAGAATTGAATTATCTGACTCTAGTTATTTTGAAATTCTTAATTGTTTGAAAATAATACTATGTACACAAACACATCTAATTCAACAACTGAATGGTCACTAAGTTACTCACTCCTTATTCTATTCATTGCAAAAAACGGTCAAAATCGGACATGACTTAGACCACTTAACAATTGAGAATATACCTAGTTGTCACACAGTGTAAAATTCATCAAATCTTGATCAATTGTTTAAAATTCAACTTCTCATGAGAAAATTATCGTGATACAGACATTTGAGCTTTAGACAACACATTCAGATAATTATCATTAACACACCCTTAGTCTAATAAGTCCCTTCCCAAAAAATTTATGCATGTAGCAACAAATCTGACACTTTTGAAATTAAAATTTGACTTTTTCAAATTTGACTATCGAGTTTGACTTTTTCAATGTTGACTTCCGAGTTTGACCCTTCCAATTTTGAACTCTTCAAATCAAACTCATCAAAAATGAGTTTATTATCAAGTTTTTCATCACACACAATCTTTTTAGTCCCTTTTAAACTTAGTTTAGCCATATTAGACTCGTTTTAACAAATTCGGATCCCTACTGAGTTTAACTTTCGTGTCGAGTTTGCAATTTTTAGATATTACACAACAATCTTTACACCTAACTACTCACAATCATAATTATAAGCATTAACAGGCCTTAATCTATCACCAATTACTAAAAACCCCAAACTCAGAAACCCTAACTGTTATCGAGTTTGAATACAATCCTACGATCATCAAAAAACCCGTTTCCAAAACCTGTTAATCAATGGATCACTTACGTTTCAGAGAAGAAGAAGGTAATGCTCATTGTAAATGAACTAAAAATCAAAAATCTTGATTACTCTTCTTTCTCGATTTGAAATTCGGTATAAAGAAAAATAAGAAATGAAATTTAAATCCTGTTTATACTATCCGAATTTACAAGTTTAGAATTTGACAGTTTCAGTCCCTAGAGTTCTTCTTTCTGAATTTAGGATGAGCACAAGTTTATAACAGAGCAAAAAGAGCAAATGGAAGCATAATGTCTATCACTAAGTCAGATTACAAGAATCTCAACAAGAATGATATTGAAGATATGTATATGCTAATCATAAATCACAAAGTAGACGACTATACTAAGACTGGATTATTGTGGTCATTATCAGTCTTCAATAGGAGTACAGTGATCTGGGAAAGAGTTCATGACTTTCAACTAGGTGTGGAAAGCTATCAACAATAAGTCAATCTTACTGCACCAACAATCACTTTCTCAAGCATTGAGAAGTACAAGGTGTTCTCCATCATCTCTGAACCAGTGTATGGCATTATATACAAGAACAACAAGAAAGAAAAGAGAGAGATGAGACATCAAAAAGTTCATAAGTTTTGTGATGCTACATTGAAAAGAGTCTTGGAAGGATTAAAGAGCTACAACAACGATGTTAAGTATGGTTATGTGACTCACAACCTTAGTAAAGAAGATGTTGAATACTTACAACTATTTGCTGAAGAGATTGAAGAACGGTTGAAGTATCGTGATTAAATGAGAAGATGGGAAATATACGTGAATGGACGACCACTAGGATCAAGGGGGAACGCCCAGAATAATCGACCCTTAGGGGGAGATTGTTAGGATCATAAAAGTGTCGATTATGATACTTTAAGTGGTTTTATTTATTTCTAGTGTTTAGTCTTTATTTTACTTAGTTGAAAGTAGTTTGTAATAAGGTTTAATATACTAAAAGTGAAAAATAACATATTTACCAAAGAATATGGACTAATTAGCAAAATTAGGAAAATAAAAAAAGGAAGGAAAACCTCCTCACTCTCCTATAAATATCCACCTAATCATCATTAGGTGGTTGATGGCTTGTAACAACTTTTCCGTCCTTTTTTCTCTTTTGTTATAAAATTTGGAAATCGTGAAAATTTGCCTCTCTTACTTGATTCTCTATATTCTACATCGTTGTATATCATGTGATTCAAGCTAAAACAAGACCTAACAGAACATATTCACCAAAACAGAACACGTTTTCACAAAAGATGTAATCTTTTATTGACAACCATACACATTTACAACCATAAACATACTAACTTAACGTGTTCACAAAATACATTAGTACAAAATTTGTCTTCCCAAATTGATGAACAACAAACCGCAGCCACTTGAATGTATCTCTTCATGGGTTTCCAATGGCTCTTAATCCAAGTACAATCATTATGTCTCTATCAACCCTTTTTGCTCCGACATTCACAACACAAGTAGCCATTGATAGAACATGTTGTTTGTTATTTATAACACCAACATCTGCTTGAACGTTCATTAATCCACCTTTTCTAATCACAATACCACTCGGCCTTGGTTAAACCTGCCTTTTTTTGTTTACAACCCTAACATCTTCAATCATGATGACATTGCCATTATCAAAACCCCTACTATATTTGGTTTTTTTTGGGTAAAAGGTTACCCCGGTAAATGTATTACTCATAGAAAATGTTTAGTATAATGGAACGCGGCTGGGTACCTCATTAACCTCAAGCCAAATCTTGAACTACCACTAAATGAAAGCTTGAACTACCCTACTATAGTTGGTTACCATAGCCTTATTTGTATGCCTTAACACATCCTCATCCTCATTCACCTTTCCTTTTCTCCCATAAAAACACTTTTGTTTCTTTCTTACTACATTATTTGTTTTCATGTTTATACATCTATGAACTTTTTTACTATCAAGAACATTCCTTTTTTGTCTAGTCTTGAAAGTAGTTGTACTAGAGCAACTGAAACTAGCATCTTCTTCAACCCATCCTACAACCTCTCCATTAGTCCTGTCTAAGCCAATGTTATATAAATAGTATTTAGCTAACCTTTGTTGCTTATGAGCAACAAACAAATCAATTGAACCATACCTTTCAGCCATTTAAAAGTGATAATGAAACTGAATTTATAAATCAAACTGTTAATAAGTTTTGTGCTGATAAAGGGATAATTTACCAGACTTTTTGTGCTTATACTCCACGACAAAATGGGATTGCTGAGAGGAAACATAGGCATCTGTTGAATGTTGCTAGATCTCTTCTGTTTCAAGGGGAATTCCTTTAAAGTTATGGACTAAGTGTATTCTAACTACCATCTTATTAACAGACTCCCTTCTTCTGTGCTAAATTAAAAATCTCCTTATGAGATGATTTATAGAAAAATCTCATACTCTCTCCCACTTACAAGTGTTTGGCTGTTTGTGTATTGCTACAATTGTTAATAATAATGACAAGTTTGGTAGTAGGTATGAAAAATGTGTTATGATGGGGTATTTTAATTTTAAAAAAGGGTATAGGTTATATAGTCTTGATAAGCATCAATTCATTTTTTAAGAGATGTTAAGTTCTTTGAGACTATTTTACATTTTAAGGATTCTGTTACTAAAAAAAATGATACTTCAAATATTTTTCAAGATATAAATTGTAGGATCGATATTCCTTAATGAAACACTGATATACTGTCAACTATGCGGAATCTAGTCAGCAGTACTTAAGAAGAACATACAATGCTTAATCAAACGATTTCTATTATAAACCTTTTGAATCTGCTTAAATTGCATATCCCTAATACAATACTAATAATTCGTGTTCTTGTATATTTTCTAATACCTTCCTAGAAATCCTTTTATAAACATAAGGATAACCTCTAGTAGGTGTACAGTCCTTGTATGACATAAACACTAATCAATACTAATCATCAAAATAACTGTTACAAGATAATTACTAACATAACCGTTTAAAATGATAATCCTTTAAGATTCCTTTATCCACGGCGGTACTTCGATCTTTAACAGGCAGTACTTAGACTTTCTACTTAGCAGTACTTTGACCTTTTGTCTTGTATGTCCCAACAATCCTCCAAATCTTGCTTTTATGGCTAACCATAAAGTTTTTGCATCAACAGCATCATGAAAACTGAGAAGATGTCTATCAGGTATAGCAGAAAGCAGTATATTAAGAGCTTTCTCATTGTTTCTTCTTGCGTTAGCAGCAAGCGAAGTCTTTGGTGCAGACGAGGATGCAGGATCAGTTGTGGCTTGGTCTCCATTGGTGATTATATCCCATAGTATATGATAAGTGATGGCAATATACTGTCGCATCTTCATGGACCAAAGGTGTAGAATACTAGTAATCTTAAGATCAAGCAAGAACAATAGTGAAATGTGGGTTGGGATGTTAGAGAGAAAGATGATGGAAAATGGATGAATGTATTAATGAAATGTATGAATGGAAAATGGACATATGCGCTTCAGAAACACAAGTAATTGTTCGCGTAGCACATTTGAGATAGTTGTGCTCGTATATAGTGAGACTAACAACAATATCATATGAACCAGTACCTGGCGCGCTCAGTTAGACATCAGTGCACACAACCGGAGGCGTCACGAGAATAGCTCTAAATGCGCAGTCGAGTTTTTAACAGAAGGGACAATATTTTGCTGCGCAAGAACGATCTGATAACTACGTCACTCAACTTTAAAATGTTCGGGAGATCAGACTGTATACATTTACCCACATTGCAGACTTGAACAGAGTGTGGTGTTGACGGCAAGTAGTAGGTGAATCTGGATGGTGCTATACTGATGACATGAAGTACACACGTACATATAGACACACACAGTGCTGGCACAAGGAGCAACGCTGGAGGGACGAGCTGAGGCTTCAGATATGTTTCTGGATAGAGCAAACGAGGAGGGAGACACGCGGCGTGGTGGAAAACACAGGCGGTGTGTGTAAGGGGGGATATGACGAGCGACTGGCTAGTGTAAAAGTCTAACTATCTCATTCTTTTCTCTTTCATATCCTCTCCCTTTTCTCTTTCTCTCGTGCTTTATTTTTCCTCCCTTTAGTATGTATATGTCTTGAATGTATGAGGTTAGAGATAGGTTCGCATACTCTCTCCACTGAACAGGATGATCTGTTAGTTTGCGTGTAGGTTTGGACATTGTTTAGTAGGAGTCTTGCATGTATTTAGCTTATACATGTGCCTGTGCGGTGGGAACAGTGTGGCGTGTATAAAACTGTAGGACGACTTTGGAGGGATATTTGTGTTACTTGCGGGTGATGTAACTTTGGGTGAAGTAGGCGGATGTTGGGACTGGGAGGTGGAATTAGGTGTGATACAAGCGGCAGGCACCACGAGAATAAAAGGGGAGAGGTGTGTAGAAGAGTGTAAGTAATTAGGTGGGCCGGAAGGTGAGCACGTGTCATGTACGGGTCTGCGTGAGTTATAGAGTTGGTAGATTCGGGGGTCATTGGTAGTCATCTGGGAAGGGGGGGTCGGGTATCATGTGTGGAGTGTGCTCAGTGGATTATCAGGGTGCGCACGTATCGTTGATTAGGGTTTACAATAAGAGAACCCGATTGATAGTTGAATCCATACATCTCAGATTTAATGAAATCAAAGAGATGTCGGAGACGTCTGTTGCTAATGACACTTTAGGCCTCGTTCCCCAACGACAAAAGGCGTCAGATTATGACAACTCTGGCCCCGTCCCCCAACTACAAAATGTTTCTCCTTCAGCAGATACAATAGTTTCGTTACGACAAGAGTTGGATCTTCTTTTTGGTCCTTTGTACGATGAAGTTTTCACTGCAGGTACTTCAAGTGTCAATAATTCTTCTTCTCCTACCGATAATTCTAAACAACAAGACACACCACCTACAACAAATATTCAATATTCAACAGAACCAACAAATCCAACAAATGTTAATGCTAAGGAAAACAACGATAATCAAGCAGAAGATACACAATTACATCAAGATGAATTTATCAATCCTTTTTGTACACCGGTACAAGAAATTGCTAATTCTTCCTCATGCAATATTGATAATTCAAATATGCATGCCTTCTATCAACCACATGATTCCGAATACCGATAGACAAAAGATCACCCGCTAAAACAAATTCATGGAAATCCATCCAAGCCAGTGCAAACAAGACGACAACTTGCAACAGTTCCAAAAATGTGTATGTTCGCGCTCACCGTGAGTACTACTGAACCAAAAACCATTAAGGAAGCAATGGCTGATTCTGCATGGATAGAGGCAATGCAGGAAGAGCTTTATCAGTTTGACAAACTACAAGTCTGGGAACTCGTTAACAAACCCTTTGGCAAGAAGGTAATCAAACTAAAGTGGTTATGGAAGAACAAAAAAGTTAAAGACCAAACTGTAATTCACAATAAGGCACGACTTGTAGCTAAGGGATATGCTTAGGAGGAGGTTATTGATTTTGAGGGTATTGATTTTGAGGAATCATTTGGATTTTTGTCGCCTACGCTGCACACAAGTCTTTTCCAATCTACCAGATGGACGTGAACACGACATTTCTTAATGGTCCATTGAAGGAGGAGGTCTATATTGCACAACGAGATAGGTTCATTGATCCTGATCATCCAGAGAAAGTTTACCGTCTAAGGAAAGCTCTATATGGATTGAAACAAGATCCAAGAGCATGGTATGATGAACTCTTAAATTTCCTGATGTGCAAAAGCTTTACTAAAGGTACCATTGACCCTACTCTATTCACGATAAGATACGGGGAGGACATTCTACTTGTGCAAATTTACGTCGATGACATTATTTTTGGGTCTACAAACCCTAAATTTTCTAAACGATTTGAAAAATTAATGCACAGTAGATTTGAGATGTCCTTAATGGGGGAAATGAAATTATTTTTAGGACTTCAGATCCACCAATCCTTAAGAGGTATATGTATCAATCCGGCCAAATACCCTTTAGAAATACTCAAAAAACATGGTATGGGAAAATGTGACATCGTTGGTACACCAATGGCTACCAAACCTAAATTAGATGCAGACTTGAGTGGAAAACTCGTAGACCAAACTGACTACCGTAGTAAAATCGGGTCACTCATGTATCTGACATCTAGTAGACCAGATATAGTGCAAGCAGTATGTTATTGTGCAAGGTATCAAGCAAGACCGACTGAAAAACACCTCAAAGAGGTTAAAAGGATCTTTTGATACTTAAGGGGTACCATTAACATGGGACTCTGGTATCCGAAGGATTCTGGCTTTGAACTAACAGCTTTTTTAGATGTCGACCATGCCGGATGAGATACTAATCATTAAAATAAACTGTTTATACAAGATTAATTACTAACATAACCGTTTAAATGATAATCCTTAAAGATTCCTTTATCACTGGCATTTTTTTTTTAAAAAATTAAATTTTTTATTTATTAAAGTACTTCGATCTTAAACTGCAGTACTTTAACCTTTCTACTTAGCAGTACTTTGACTTTTCTACTAGCAGTACTTGACCTTTTGTCTTTATGTCCCCAACAATCCTCCCCTAACTTGAATTCCTACTCGCTTGACTTCAAGTTCTTGATAGTGGTCTTCTTTGTTCAGCATCAGTCTGTCCTTGTCCCATTAATAGCAGATACTACCTTTAAACTTTTAGCTTCATCCTTGAGCAGTATCTTGTACACAATCTGTTTGAGTATCTTGAACTGTAACCCCTTGTTATGAACATAAACACTTCTCTTTGTCTTTGCATCAAACAGATTGTTCTTCTCAGCAACATAAATGGTTTTTATGAGCCTTTACCAAGTAGCCATTTACTCTTGGGCTAGTCAGTTCTTTGGTACTCTAGAAAAGGTAATAAACCATGTGAACTGAGAACCACTTTCAACACTCAGAACATAAATCATAGTGTGTTATGAATAATATATGACTTTTGGTAAGTCTTACAACCATAAACGGAAAAAAAAAAAATTTGATAAGTCTTTACCTGAGCCGTTTGCACAGGACAAGCCAACTCTCAGTAAATAAAACATTGGTGAGATTGTGAGGACCATATAGTTTTGAGCAACTAATAAAGCATCAACTGATTGAGTTCTCTTTACCAAAAGCCGTTTGCCTTTGAGGTAGCAAAAATCAGTGCAATACATGGTTTATTGAGCACCAATACAATTTTTTGTAAATTGGTCATCCATCAACAGATTTGAGATGTCTTTACCAAAACTGTTTGATTTGGACTAGTCAATTCTTATATCTGTGAGATATGGTGAATTGATTACCATTTGTTGTGTGGTGGTTAACCAACACTCAATCCTTTAAACAGTTTTAATCTCAAACATTTGTTCCTTAAACCTTTTGCACACTCAAATCTTCAAAATATTTCAAAAACAACTTAGCAGTACTTTCAACAAGGTACTGTTTTTTACACTAGCATTAAAAAATAATTAAAAAATTTTTAATATTTGTACTTTGAATAAGGTACTGCTTTGTTCACAGTTAAGACTTTTTATCAAAACAAAATATATTAATCTCAAAGAAAAGTTTTGATAAATCATACCAGTTGTTTAAGAATCATCACCATCTTCTGTTGTCCACAAAATGAACAGATGTATCAATGTAATGGCTATCTCACTTTCATCCTCAACTCCGATTCCATGTTTCCAGCATCCTTATCATCACTCACTTATATCGATATCTTCTTTCAGCCAGCATATGAATCATAGTACCATCCTCTAATTCTAGTGTATGCACTCCTGAGATATCATTAAGTCTCCACCTACGATTTCCCATCTCTTGATTTCTTCAAAGTCATACATCACTTATTCGGCCGTCTCTCACAAATAGTTTGTTAGATCACCCTCGAAGTACAAACCAAAACCTGTATGGAGGAAGTGCTCCAAATAGTCTTGAACACCATACAGAAGATACAAATCCTGTCTATCTAAGATATGCAGTATCACCATAAAGTATCAAAGCCCTGAAATGATTAATTCGCTCTGTGAATGATGAAACTCTCCATCAGTAATCAATAAACCTGGAGCTCTGTAATCATGTGATTCCTTCTAGTGACTCTCTATCTGTGCATTCTTTCAAAGTCTACAATCCTAAGGTAATTTATGAGCTCATCAACTGTCTCCGTCCTCAACTTAACCTTCTTTGATGGTTGTTCTTTAGAAATTGTAGCTTTTCTTTTCCTTAAGAGTCTCTTTTCATCTCTTTCCTTCAACATCTGCTTTTCTCTCTCTGAGTCCATTGGAATAAAATCTTTGAAGGAGTCTTTAATAGATTCTTGAACTTTGTCATACAGTTCCTTCATCTGTGGAATACTTTAGCTTTTGGGTAACTTCTTGTATCCTTGACCTTTAAAAAATTTCATCATGTAATCCTATCTTGAGTTAAAGAGAAGTAGTTTCCTCAAAGTTGTTCTTTGGCTTTGCTTCTTCAATTCTCAACCTTTTTCTTTCTTTTTTTGCATTCTATTCAGCTTTGAATCTTTCAGCAACCTCCTCATTATTTTGTAGTCTCCAAGCTCTGATTTGTTTTAGAGTTTAATTTCTTCTTTTGGTTCTTCTACCCAAGGACCTTTGCTTTATCATCGGGTCAGTAGCTTGAGATGGTTGTTGAGGTTGAGGTTGAGATTGTTAAAAAAAAGGGACCAGGAACTTAAACCTCTTGGACTAAGATATCAGACAAGAACTTCATCAACTTTAAATTGTTCTTCAGGCTCTATAATTTGAGGTGGACAGATTGGGCTTGAAGGACCTGCTTCATCCTCAAAATTTAGGGTCCTTGGAGTAATAGTACTCTGTCTAGCAGTACTTTGAATTGTCTCCAAATCCAGTTCTTCAGTATCTCCACTCTTTACATCAAAGCCTTTTTCTCCTCAATATTGATTTCTTCAGTCCCATCACTTTTTCTTTCCAAGTCAGGAGTAACAGCAGCATCTTTGTCAACAATATCTTCAAAGAAAGGAATCTGCTTTGTATAATCACTGAACGATAGTGGCTCATCAGCCAAAGTACCTTCTTTCCTTATTCCTCCCCAATTTGACTGAAGACACTTTCTTCTTTGCTTCTTTCTTCGTCTCTTTTGCTTCTTAAGGTGCTGACTTTCTACCCAAAAAGCGTGATGTTTGACCACTGGTTCTACCACTTTGGACAGGGTCTTGAGTTTGGCCTTGAGCTTGCGAATCAAGTTTGCTTGAGAAAGGGTTTTGCTTCTTGAGTCTTCTAAACTTCCAGTTAAAACATATAATATCCAAAAGTCCCTCATCTCCTCCAGATGTTGTGAGACGCATCTGTGGGAAGAAATACATTGGGAGATTTTGGAATATTAGCACACCGTGAGTTTCCAGCCTACTTGGAAGTCAGCAGTACCATTGTACTTTAGCATACCTTGTACTTCGCAGTACTTGTAACTTCAGCAGTCCCTTGATAGTTATCAGTACCTTGAAATTTCAGCAGTCCCATAGAGAGTTAGCAGTACCTTGTACTGCAGACAGTACCTGTACTACAGCATCCCTTAAGAAATTGCAGCCTAGAATGAGGACTAGTACTATTTGGCTTCCTCTGCTGCTAATGCCTTTTACAACCTCTAACATCGTGGAGTCAAAGGTGTTAATCCAACATGAAAACTAAGGACTGTGGCTTTCCTCAAAAGGTAAAAACTTTAGAAGAAGAGGTAACGGATGGTAGAAATTTTGAGGCTGGTTACTCCCTCTAATGCATGTTATCAAATAACCAGTTGGATAAATCTAGGATACATAAGAAAAGGTGTACCATTTGAAATATGTCCTAGCATTCCATTCATTATCATCAAAGAAAAGTTAAACTTTTGGTTTGTGGCTAATCCTACTAGAGCTGATGCTATATTAGTCCCAAACTGTTCCCATGATGTACTCTTAGGACTTAGACAGTAAAGTAAAACATGGATTAAATAGTTTCCACGGGGGCTAAATAAAGGTTTAAGAGAAAGTAAGTTGTGCTAAATTACCCTCATAGCCTATATCTCTGAGAGAGTCCCAAATAACCTGCTTTGGAAAACAATCATCACCATCTTTCAATCATCAATAGTAAGATCAGCCCATGGTTTCCTGTAAATCAAAACCTTCTTTCCGCTACCGTGGCGCGAATATGAGTACGTCATTGATCAATCTGGTGAAGCGTAGCTAAAAATTGTGAAGCATGGACCGATTTAGATCAGGATCAACTAATACAAAGAGTAGTTAATTGAGCATCAGTGGATAATCGATGATTTTGATAAAAAACAGCATCGCGCCGTCTTCTCCCACACAAGCAATCATGTTGTGTTTGTTACAAGTGCGAATATTTGCCATTTTAAAAGAAATTGATGTGCGTCGGAGGTTGTAATTAAAAGATTATGAATGAAAAGAGATAAAATGAGAGAAAAATGCAATTCAGTTGAGTATTTATAGGTTGTGTTGGATAACTATAAAGTTACCGTTGTAAATACGTGTTTAGCGCAAAAAAGTATGTTTGACCGTTGACCGAACGTTAGAACAGTACTTTAGTTGTCTAAGCAATTTAGTACTAATCTAAGACAAGCATTTTTTTTATTGTACTTGATCTTGGCCAAGCAGTACTTTCAACCTAAAAAGACTTCCAACGCAAATTTGTCAACCACAACCCTGCAATTTTGCAAAATATCTCTTCAACTCATTACTACTCTGAACAATCATTCATAATCTACCCCTCAAACATAGCTAAGAGCTTTCCACAAAGATACCATTCAACTAAAACATACTTTGCTTGTGCACCAGTACTTTTACATGTGATCCTCCCTCAAAAGTAGCATGGGTTCATCATCCCAAAAGTATACCACCAAAAAGTTAAATCTTGCCAAGTCAAAACCATTGGTGAGAAATCTGCTACCTTGTCATCATGTAAGAACCTTGACCACATAAGAGCCGCTGCTCAAAACAATCTCGAAATAAAGTGATGTCAAATCTTAATATGCTTGGTCCTTTTGAAGTGAAGAACATGAATCCGTCACAATGCATATGGTACTCTCATTACATATTATACGATTTCAGTGTCATGAAGTAAATCCAGAATCAAGGATGTTGATTTTGCATCCCAAAAGAAACCAGTACAACAACTTGCAGCTCTAATATTCTGCCTCTGTAGATGATAATAGACACAATTGTTTGTTTCTTTGGCATTGCCAAGAGACCACCTTCTTCCAAGATATTACTATCCCTCCTGAAGATAATCTCTATCATGATTGTCCCCAGCATAGTCACTGTCCGAAAAAGCTTCTAAATGAAAAGGAGAGTCCTTAGGATACCATAAACCCAAGTTTGGTTGATGTTTGAGGTACCTAAATATCCTTTTAAACACATGCAGGTGAAAACCATTAAGTGGACTGAATCGTTACACAGACAAACAGCAAACAATATGTCTGTGTCTTGAGCAGTTAAGTACATGAACACTCCAATCAAGACCTATAAAGATGTACATCAACTTCTTCACCTTCTTCATCTTTTCCTAGAGATTTATGAGCTTCAATTGGTGTACATGCTGGCTTAATGGTTCTAAAGTCAAATTTATTGAGAATATCTTTCACATATTTGTCTTGACTTAGAAAAACCATCATTAGATTGCTTGACTAGAAAGCCCAAAAAGAAAGTGAGTTCACCCATTGAACTCATTTTGAATTCCTTTTGCATAAGTTCTTCAAAATCCTTCACCATAGAAGACTTGGTAGATCCAAAGATAATATCATCTACATATACCTGTACCAACATGATATCTCTTCTATCCTTCTTAATAAACAGAGTTTTATCAATAGCCCCTCTCCTATAGCCATGTTTCAAAAGAAAAGTGGAGAGTCTTTCATACCATGCTCGTGGGGCTTGATGTAGGCCATAAAGTGCCTTGACAACTCTGTAGACTTTGTTTGGATGAGTAGGATCTTCAAAACCTGGAGGCTGTTTTACATACACCTCTTCTGTTATATTGCCATATAAAAATGCACTTTTGACATCCATCTGATAGACAGTAAAGCCCATAAAAGATGCAAATGCCAAAAAGAGTCTGATTGCTTCAATTCTGGCAACGGGTGCAAACACTTCATCATAATCCACACCTTCCTCTTGTCTGTACCCTTGTGCAACTAGTCGTGCTTTATTCTTGATAATAGTACCCCGTTCATCCCTCTTGTTTCTAAAAACCCATTTAGTTCCAATCACTCTCTTGCCATCTGGTAAGTCACATAATACCCATACATCTTGTAGCTTGAATTGAAGTAGTTCTTCTTGCATCGCTTCAACCCAACTTTCATCGGCTAAGGCTTGAGAGACTTTCTTGGGTTCCTCTTGAGATAGGAAACAAGCAAACAAGCATGTCTGCTGATCTTTGTGGTTGGTTCTGTTTTGCTTGTATATAAAGGACAGCAATGCTTGATGTTGGTTAGAAGTACTTTCTTTAAGCTTTCTTCTTGTTTGAACCCCAGCAGTACTTTTGCCAATAATCTGACTTTGAGGATGAATCTTATGAATTCTGTGTGTAGGAGTAGAGCTGACATCTATGGTGTGATCCATGTTGTTGTAGTCAGGCGCCCCATCTTCCTCAGTGTCAGTATGTTCAGCATCAAAAGAGTTTGTAGAGAAAACACCATCTTTTGGAACATCATCATCAGAATCTGTAGGTGTATTACCAGTACTTTGAGGAGGTGTTTTAGCAGTACTTAGAGTGAAAGTACTGTTGGCACATTCTTTTTCCTTTGCAAGTGCAATTCTCTTCTTTTCTTCTTCAAAAGCGGTCCTTTGAGCATCATTATGAAGTTTAGCAAGAGATTCCCTAGAGCATTAAATTCACAAGCTCATCATGAGAGCTGTTTCTTCAGGAGGATAATGAAACTTCTTTGTCAGCATACGTTCCTCTGAATGCTAAGGCTGAGCTGCATGAATGCTTGACATGAACAATGAACTGCTGTCATCCAAATCTACACATCATCATGAGTTGATACAATTTCTCCATGAAACAACATAGTTTCTTTCCTTACAGAATGTAATTCATTGAAGGAGTTAGAAGTTCTAGATCAAACATCCATCAGGACCTTTTCCTTTGTGATTTTCCTGATTCTCAAGAAGTCACACATGAAGACATTCTTGACTTTCTTGTTACCCCTGTTATAGACCTAAACCTTTGCTGCTAGTAGAGTATCCCAACAGATAGCCTTCTTCTGACTTGCCATCAAACTTACCCAAGTGATCTAGGGTATTAAGTATAGTCAGAGAACATCCAAAAGGTCTCATGAAACTGATGTTAGGAGATCTGCCCATCAAGATTTTCATAAGATCTTCATTGAGTTTAGTCACCTAAACTCTGTTAAGCACATAACAAGCAGTATTGACTGCTTCAGCCCAAAATTGAATAGGTAAAAGAGAATCTGCTAGCATAGTTCTAGCTGCTTCAATGAGAGTCCTATTCTTTCGTTCTGCAACACCATTTTGCTGTGGAGTCCTTGCAATACTATATTCCCTCTTGATTCCCTTCTTGGCACAAAACTCATTCATTAGTTGATTCTTGAACTCTGTTCCATGGTCACACCTGATGGTCTTCACTTTATGTCTTAGTTTGTTTTCTAAACCCACAATCAGATCATGAAGCATATCATATGTCTCATCCTTGTAGGCCAAGAAAAACACCCAACTGAATTTACTACAGTCATCAGTGACCACCAAGCAGTACTTTTTCCTGTTAACACTCTCTACAGAAACAGGTCCAAATAAATCCATATGGAGCAATTCTAAAGGTTCTCTGACTGTTCTTTCTTCAATCTTTTTGCAAGAAGCCCTGTGCTGTTTACCCTTCCTACATGCCAGACATGAATGATCAAGCTTGAATGTCTTGGAAGGTAAACCTCTAACCAGATTGCCTTGAACCAACTTGTTAATATTCTTGAAGTTTACATGCCCCAATCTTCTGTGCCATAAGACAGCTTCATCCTTTGTTGCCTTTGCAACCAAACAAGTTACTCCTCCCGAAGAATAATATTCTTCAATCCAACTGTATACATCATTCTTTCTAGGAGCTCGTAGTATCACCAAATCTTCATCAACAAACTTGAATTTTGGAGATAAGATAAGACACTCCTTATCAGTGAAGAGGACATTGTGCTTCTTATCACAGATTTGAGAAACAGAAAGGAGATTGAACTTAAGCTCCTCCACATAGCTGACTTTCTCAAAGTCTATGCAAGATGTCTTGATGGTTCCTTTGCCCGTGATTCTTCCTCCTTTAGGATCATTTCCAAAAGCCACATAACCACCTTTGAATTCTTTAAAGTCAGATAGCTTGTCCTTGTCTCCTGTCATACTCCCAGAGCAACCACTGTCAATAATAGCATAATCCTTGAGATCTTCTTCTGGATTGCCCTGTACAAACAATTTTAAAGAATTAGACTCTTTTAGGGACCCAAGTCATAACTGACTTGGATACCCCTAATGGAGTTACATACTCAAATTGCTTGAGTGTGTAAGATCCATTATCCCTATTCACAGAATCTAGATAGTTCCCTTTTGGTCTCCATGTTTGTTTTGGATTTATCATGACACCCCCTTTGACTCTTACTTTTTGTGGAGTACAGCTTGAATCCAACATACTTCCTTTCTTACCCAATAGACTTCATAATTTTCTTGGTCTTTGTTGTCTGTAAGGAGTCCTTGTGGTAGAAGACCTTGATGATGGTGAAAAACTTGAGGTTCTAGGTCTTATATTATCCATCCGTGGATAATAAGGTCTACCAGTACTTTTTGAAAGTACTGCGTGTGGTATCTAGGGTCTACGCAGTACCTTGATAAATACGATAGCAGTACTTTTTGAAGGTACTGTTCGTTCATTTTTGGTCTAGCAGTACTTTTCAACCCTTCCCTTGTAAGCACTGCTGATGGGGTAAAAGACCTCTTTGTGATAGGTACCTAAGTGTAACGACCCACTCCGAAAAGGAGGCCGAAACGTCATAATCATGGTGTCATATCAAAGCATAATAAAGGTATAAGCCATAGCAATAAATTACAAGCGAGAAAGCCGGAATTAAACGTCGGCTCCCCTTATTAATGCAACATGAAATAAACATCGAAATTTCTAAAGGACACAATTCGTGTCCTAGATTAGCAAAACCTAGGAAGTCCTATATAATAAATAAGTCTAATAGGGTAACTCTCATCTAAGTGACATCCTCTTGCCCAAAATCCCATCGCCAAGTACCTGCCGTAAGAAACATGAAAAGAAAAACGGCTGAGCACGATTGCTCAGTGAACGGATAAAATGATACAGTAAGATACATATAAATCATGAATAAATAAACATGAAGCAGCGGAATATGAATCGTCAGTGTCATGAGAGAATCTGTAAGGTAAGTCATGAGGGAAATGTAATATAGGAAAACATGTTTAACATGGTACAAGATGTCCGTGTGATATCATATGTGTTGTGGAGAATCTGAAGGTAGGTCATGGGGAAAACTGTGGAACATGCAAAGCATGGCTAAAATTAGATGAAAGACATTTGTAATCATGAAAGTCATGGAAAATATAAGGAGTGAAGTTAGTGTCAAGAAAACATACGTAAGAGTTATAGGAAAGTGTCACGTAAAAGTCTGTATATTTATAGTTAAGATATCATGAAATTTCAATAATTAGTCATGAGGAAACTGAGGAGATACATCATTAGGAACAAAGTGTAAAACAGTAAACATGGACAATATGGAAGTGAAAAGAATTCAAGAGGAATTTCTATGAAAACATGTAGACCTGGGTAATCATGAAGTAAAAGATTCATGAAATCATGGATGATTTTTTTTTTTTTTTTTTTTTTTTTTTAATATGAGGAATACAAAGAAATAAGGGAATATTCATGGAAAGCATAAACACATATAAGTAATGAATGCCCACGAGCTTCATATAAATCTTAACATGTACATAATAAATTATATCGTCGAATACATTCATATCATAGGGGGTTGCCTCCACATGTAATAGAGGGGTGACCTTCTTATAATAATATGGGTGGAGGGATCACTCCAATGTTGATGGATGTAGAGCACACACCAACCATCACCATTAACGTTAAACATGTAAACTAAGGATGCACCCATACGCCCCTGAATATAATGGCCAAACATGAAAATATAAATCTGGTAACATGAAAAGGGACGCCCGCGTGAAATCACTCTCAAACGCAAAGGTCTAGACACAGTTGGCCTCATTAGTCACGGTCATGGTACCAATCCATGACTAGGTGATAAGTCAATGTAAATCATGGTCATAGCTAATATAGCTCGGCAATAGAAAAAGTCATGAAATCAAACATGTAAAGGATCATGGCAAACCAACATAAAATAGGGAAACATAGCCGTTCTGGGGACGAATCATGAAAGAAAGAATGTCCTTACTGAAAGGATGGGAATATCCGACCATTATGTCCATCAGTACGGAAAGAGATGGATAAGAAGAGGAACAGCTACCCTGCTTAATGCTATCTACATTTAAAAGGACATATACATTTACTTGTTCATGATTAAGGTACATTCCATTTTTAGTAACTTTCTAATTTTAGTAACTTCAATAATTATCATGATTCCGTTGATTATACGTTCCATGATTAAACATATTCCATGATTAATATATTTCATGATTAGTAATCTTGTTATATTGGAGTAACTTTCCAAAAATATCAGTTTCTAATTATAGTAAGTTTTCCAATAATAGACTATCCTAATTAACTACCCATAAATGATAACTTTCCTGATTTAATAAGTTTCCATAATTAAACTCCCAAATAAGACTTCTAAAAATAGCAGTTTTTTTTTTTTTTTTTTTTTTTTTTTTTTATTTTTTTTTTTTTTTTTTTTTTTTTTTTTTTTTTTTTTTTTTTTTTTTTCTTTTTTTTTTTTTTTTTTTTTTTTTTTTATTTTTTTTTTTTTTTTTTTTTTTTTTTTTTTTTTTTTTTTTTTTTTTTTTTTATTTTTTTTTTTTTTTTTTTTTTTTTTTTTTTTTATTTTTTTTTTTTTTTTTTTTTATTGTTTTTTTTTTTTTTTTTTTTTTTTTATTTTTTTTTTTTTTTTTTTTTTTTTTTTTTTTTATTTTTTTTTTTTTTTTTTTCTTTTTTTTTTTTTTTTTTTTTTTTTTTTTTTTTTTTTGTTTTTTTTTTTTTTTTTTTTTTTTTTTTTTTTTTTTTATTTTTTTTTTTCTATAAATAGCAGGTTTCTATAAATAACAGGTTTCTATAAATAGCAGGTTTCTATAAATAACATGTTTCTATTTCTATATTTACCATCCAAATCCTTGATCTTACATAATTTACGTAATTAGTCCTTTTAGTTATTAATTTAATTAAACATGATCTTTAATTATCCATTTTTGCAAAACAAGCCCTTATAATATCAAATATGGTATTTTCATACTTAATACTTTATAATTACTGATCATACCTTGTACTTTTCATAATTTACACTTTAGACCCTCATTTAAATACAATTTCGAATTATATATAAATTAAAATAATTATTCAGTTTAACCACCATAACAATTATCAAATGACAATATACCCTTCTACTTATTTTTCACAGATCTATACAATATATTTAACATGCCTAATTCAGCCCCCAAAGTTTCAGAAATTACAAAACACCCCCTTAACTTTTAAACAACACAATCGGAGTAACAATAAATTCACAAAACCCTAATTAGGGAATTTTCCCCAAGAATTTTCATAATTTTCTACATTCATTAGCAGTAAATGGGACCTTGGAAACATAAAAAACCCTAACCCTAATCTTTTTCCAATTTATTCCTTCATTCTTTCATAATTTCAAAATTCGCAGGAATTAGAATTCCATAATAATAATTCCTAAATCTTTTATACAATTTTTTCTAACAATTTATCTGTTCATACAGATATATACAAGTCATAAAATAAAAATCGAAAGTATAAATTTATTTAGAGCCGAATACAATTCTTGCAATTATTTAGGGTTTAGATCATGTTTAAGCTTAATAAATCAAAATAACGTGCATGGTAATTTTTCTCATGAACATATCAGATGTATATAATGTAAAATGAGTTATAAAAATACCTTGAATAATTATGGATGATTTTATGAATTATTGAGTTCGGCTAGGTATTTCGAATTCAAAAGAACACCATAAATCGAATCAAGCTTCAAACCAATGAACCAATAATTTTCTTAGCTCCCTTGTACTCCCAAGAACCCTAGAAAAATCGTTCCTTGCCTTGAAAAAATTATGGAGCCGCCACTTTAATTGTTTAGGGTTTTGGAAATGGTTTTTTTTAAGAAATTCACAAATGAGAAAAAAATGTATATAAAAGATATACTAGGAAGAAGTGCCGAATTTTTGGGTATTTCAAAGTATAAAATCAGATTTTAATTTTTGCCTAAAATATTTTATAATTTCCTTATTTTATTTAATATTTAATTGTATAATATAAGTAATTTACTTATAATTATTTCGGCAAAAATTCATATATATAAGAAATAATTATTTTTCTTGCATAATATAAGATATTTTAATCTTATATAAATTTCATACTTGTCACATGATGTATTTTATAATTTATAACACTTGATTGAATTTTATTCATGCTTTTATTAAATTTTCTGACATTAGGGGCATTTTGGTAATTTTGCACTTGTTCTGATTTTAGGGTTTTACAACTTCTTCCCCTCTTAAAAGAATAATTCGTCCTCGAATTAGAAACATGACAAGACTGAAAAAAGAAGGGTGGGGGGGGGGATGATTTCCTCCAAGAAATCTCGACAAAAGGGATCGTTTTGTTCCTCATGACTCTGTCTTGACAATTTAGAATAGCTTCTGGTTCATTAAGGTGAGATAAGTCCTCATGAATCTGATCGTGTGGATAAGAGACATCGTGAAAGGAATGATACTTGTGACTTCTGAACAAAACACGTGAAATACATCATGAACGTGTGATAGCTGAGGAGATACGCCAAACGATAAGAAATCTCACGACGCGATCGAGAATTTCGAATGGTCTGATGAAACAAATCTTGTCTGTAATACCAAAACGTCTGCCTCCACTCGTAGGCGATACTTTCAAGGAAACAAGATAATTTGGCTGAAAGTTTTAATGGTCTACTAAGCTTGTTGGTATAACCTTCCTGACGAGTATGAGTTTCCAGAATACGAAACGTGAAACGTGGATCCTTATCGGATACAATCGCGTGCGGAGTACCGTTAGGTTGCACTATCTCCTGTTGAAAATCCATGCAATTTACTATCAGAATAATCTGACAAATTGGTAGAGAATAACAGATTTGGTTCAAAAATAATAAGAAAATATTTGGGCTCTTATGATCGGTAAAGTGTCACCTGACTTGCCATTGAGATAGTATCTCCTAACCTTGGGTGTGAAAACACAGTTTCTAGTTTCCAGATCATGAGTATGATAGTCCATTTCTTAGGGCTTTAGCTGACGTGAAACATAGGAAATTTCTTTCTCATGCCGCATGAGTGTACAATCAATGCCCTTATTAAGAAAGCATTTCTGAAAATCTGAAACATCTGAATCAGATGGAAGAGTAAGAAAATAGGCGTAGGAAATTAAACGTTCTTAGTTTCTTTCAAAGATCCTCTCTCGTCCCGGTCCATACAACTCTCATCCTTTCTTAAGTTTAGTTCAAAGGGAGGCCAACCGTGAGGAACCTTCAACAACTCTGTGATAATGACCAGCTAACCCCAGAAAACTGCGTGCTTCGGTCTCAGACGTCGATCTTGGCCATTTAGTGACAACCTCAACTTTCGCCGGATCCATAGTAATTCCTTCTGCTGGAACAACATGACCTAGGAATACCACTTTACTCAACCAGAACTTGCATTTGGAAAACTTGGCATACAATTTCTCTTGTCGTAAAATCTGTATAACAGTGCGAAGATGGTCCTCGTGTTCCTCATTAGATTTAGAGAAAATCAGAATGTCATCAATGAGCATGATGACGAACTTGTCCTAAAATTTAGTGAAAACCTGAACTCGATTTATCGACTCCATAAATACCGCTGAAGCATGGGTAAGATCAAGAATTTATAAAGACCATAACGTGTGTGAAATGCAGTCTTGGAAACGTCCTGCACTTTCACTCATAACTGATGATAACCAGGTCGTAATTCAATCTTGGAAAATGCTTAGCACCCTGGAATTGATCAAATAATTATCGAGACGTGAGGGGAAATAACGATTACGGATGATGATCTTGTTCAATTTACGGTAGTCGATACATAATCTCATGTTACCGTCCTTCTTCTTGACAAACAGAACTGATGCGTCCCATGGTGATACACTTGGGTGAATAAAACCTTGTCCTAACAACTCTTGTAACTTTATCCTTTAACTCCTACCACTTAACTGGAGATATGCGATAAGGAGCTTCTGCAATAGGCTTTGCTCCGGACGCAAACTCAATGTCATACTCGACGTCGCGGATAGAAGATATTCCTGGAAGTTCTTCTGGAAACACATCCGGAATTCAGAAATAATCGGCTGATCATGAATAGAAGAAACGCGACATGAATAGAAGGAACGTGAGAAGTCGTGTCATGAATGGTAGTTAGAAAACTTTCGCAGCCATGAGATAGTAAGGTACGTGTTTGTAAAGTAGAAATAAATTTTATATAACAGAAATGATTTTCTCATACTTTCCTGGTCGGAAACCATGATAGATGAATTCGAGAGTATGAATATCACTGAACAAAATACGATATGAGTGATAGTTAAATGTAGCGAGGTGCGCCTTTACACAGTCTATACTTAGAATCACATGAAATACGCACATGTTTAAATAGAAAGAGTCGTTAATAGACGGATCTTGTTCATCAACAGTAGATAAAGACCTCTATACACATGGATATTATGAGCGGAGTTTTTCATGGGTGTGGTTATACATGATACATGGTCGGGAAATGTAGGTGTCATTGTGATACATGAGATAAACGTGGTAGATGTAATGGAATGCGTCATAACCGTATCAGTTAAAACAAACACTGCAGTTCCAAGATAAGTGATGTGTCAGTGATGGTACCTGAGATATTAGTGGCCTGATTCTGCGTAATTGCAAAGACACACCGGATAAATCTGTTTCCTGTCACGTGACCAATGTACTTGCCGGCAGTGTCCCTTCATGCCATCTTGCAGAGGTGGCCAGTCCTTGGCCGCGCTTAAAGCCATTTCTGGGCAGCATGTCAGAACACTCTCCTGAGTCTTCTACAACATAATTGGCATAAACAGGAGGGAACACTCCTCAGGGAATACCCTGTATGCTGGGAAATCTTGATTACAGATATACATGAGACCTGAGTCTTGAAAAGTTAAGGAAAATAAACTTGTAAATTTAAGTCAAAGTATCAGAATCAACAGGTCGGTTGGACTGTTGACTCTTGGTTCCTCTGGTCGCGTCCATTACCGGAGTTTCTTGTTTTATCGTCTCAATGCTAGATCGTGTTACCAAGCGGTTGAAGAACTAAAATTTAAAAAAGAAACTTGTCGTAATTCCCAGATCTTGGTTGATAATGCGTGATTTCCACTACCGACTGCCTTTCCATGTCCCATGAAACGGTTGTTATTCTGATCGTGACTCTGAACATTACTCTGTTGGGTGGCCGGTCGATGGTGGTGCATGATTTGTAAGATAAGGGAGTAAGGACATGGAATATGGTGAAGTCATGGAATAAGGTCGCAACCTTTAATTTGTTGAAATTTTTACTTCTTCCCTGATCGCTCAGACTCATCGCAATCCTCCTGGTCCTGTAGAATTTCCAAGTTGTGAGCAACATCAGGAAACTAAGCAATACCGGTGAACGGTATGCACCTTGAAGATGGTTGGGAATAGATTTGTGAAAATTCTAACGGAATTTCTTAGTCTGCTCATAGGCCTTCCACCAAGCTAACTCGTCGCCTTCAAACTTATACACAGCCAACCTTGTCTTGAAAACATTAAAATCTCCTCCAATTGAGATATCCGATTCTCTGCGTCTTTAGGAGCTGCCGCATTATCGAATGAGTGGGGATTTTGCTTGTTAAAGCGCTCAAACCGAGTATGGATAGTGACTGGTGGAGGATTCTCACCTGAACCATTAGACGGTCCAATACCATCCCGGAATTCTTCGTGAATCTATTCGCGAATCTGAGGGAGCATGGCTTGTACGGCTGCTTGAATGACCGTAGTGAGTTCAATATCGGTATGAGGGATAGCCATCTGATATCATCGAAGGTAAGATAATGATTTAAACGGTTTGAGGGTCAAAAAGTGAAAAGAATGCTTGTCGATCATGGAATAACCTAGTGTCTACCCAATCCTCACAGGTCATGATTTAGAGCCTACAGGTCGAAACCTTTAGCTCTGATACCATAATTGTAACGACCCACTCCGAAAAGGAGGCCGAAACGTCATAATCATGGTGTCATATCAAAGCATAATAAAGGTATAAGCCATAGCAATAAATTACAAGCGAGAAAGCCGGAATTAAACGTCGGCTCCCCTTATTAATGCAACATGAAATAAACATTATGAATTCTAAAGGACACAATACGTGGTCCTAGATAAGCATAAACCCGAAGGAAGTCTATATAAATAAAATAAGTCTAAGGGTAACTCTCATCATAAGTACATCTCGTCTGTGCCCAAAATACCATCGCCAAGTACCTGACGTAAGAACATTAAAAGAAAACGGCTGATGCAACGATTGCTCATTGAAGCGGATAAAATGATACAGAAAGAACATATAAATCAATGAATAAATTAAACCAGAAGCAACGGAAATATGAATCGTCCAGTGTCATGAAGAATCGTAAAGAGTAAGTCATGAGGGAAATGTAATCTAGAAACATGTTTAACATGGGTAACAAGATGTTCGTGTGATATCATATGTGTAGTGGAGAATCTAAGGGATAGTCATGGGGAAAACCTGTGGAACATGCAAATCATGGATAACATGAGATTAAAGACATTTTTGTAAATCAAGGAAAGTCAAGGAAAATATAGGAGAGAGTGAGTGTCATGAAAACATACATAAGAGTTATTGAGGAAAGTTAACGTATAAATTAGTTAAAAAGTATAAAGTCCTGGATATTATAGGTACAAATTATCATGAAATGTCATAAGTGTCATGAGGAAACTGAGGAGAAACATCATGAGGAACAAGTGAAAACATGTAAACATGGACAATATGGAGTAAAAGATTCCATGAGGAATTTCGTATGAAACATGTAGAACCCTGGGTAAACATGAATAAAAATTTCATGAATATCATGGATGTTATGAAAAAAAGGGGAAAACAAAGAAATTGGTGAATATCATGAAAGCATAAACACATATAAGTAAGGGAATGGCCACAAGCTCATATAAATCATACATACATAAAAATTATATCGTGAAAACATGCATAATAAATAGAGTGTTGCCTCAACATGAAAATAGAGGGGTGACCTCATAAAATAATATAGGGGTGGAGGGATCAGCTCCAATGTGATGGGATGTAGAGCACACACCAACCAATCACCATGAACGTGTACACATGTAAACTAGGATGCACCCATACGCCCCTGAATAATAATGGCCAAACATGAAATATAATCTGGTAACATGAAAAGGAACAAACGTCGCGTGAAATCACTCTCAAACGAGAAAAGTCGTGACACAGGTGCCTCAAGTGTCCACGTCCATTAGGTACCGTTCTCCATGACTAGGTGATAAGTCATGTAAATCATGGTCATGCGTATATATAGCTCGGGCAATAGAATAAGTCATGAAATCAAACATGTAAAGGATCATGGCAAACGACATAAAAATGGGGAAGCATAGCAGTTCTGGACGAATCATGTCAATAGAAAGGAATGTCATACTGAAAAGAAGAAATGTTAAGAGAAATAAGATGGACGATATCCGTACCTTATGTCCAGCATTAACTTAAGAGATTGAAATAAGAAGAAAGCTACTCCTGCTTAATGCGATCTTACTGTTAAAGGACATATAAAGTTACTTGTTCATGATTAATGTTCTTTCCATATTTAGTACCTTTCTATTTTAGTAACTTTCTATAATAAGCATGATTCCTTGATTAGTACGTTCCCAAGATTAATATATTCCATGAATAATATTATTTCATGATTAGTATTCTTGTTATATTGGGTACTTTCCAAAAATACAGTTTCTATTATAAGTAAGTTTTCCAAAAACTAGACTTTCCTATAATAACTTCCCATAAATGATAACTTTCCTATTTAATAAGTTTCCAAAATTAAACATCCAAAAATAGACTTTTCAAAAATAGCAGGTCTCTATAAATAGCAGTTACTAAAAAATAGCAGTTTCTATAAATTAGATAGATTCTATAAATAACATGTTCTATTTTCTGTAATTTACAATCCAAATCCTTGATCTTACATAATTTACGTAATTAGCCCTTTTAGTTATTAATTTAATTAAACATAATCTTTAAATATCCATTTTTGCAACACAAGCCCTTTTAATATCAAATATTGGTTATTTTCATACTTAATATCTTAATTTACTGATTCATACCTTGTACTTTTCATAATTACACTTTTAGTCCTCAGTTTAAATTACAATTCGAAATTAAATTATTATATATAATTAATCATTTTTAACCCATAACAATTCTCAAATGACAATTTAACCCTCTACTTATTTTTCACAGAATCTATACATTATCTTAACAGGCCATAATCTCCCAAAGTTTCAGAAATTACAAAACACCCCCTTATACTTTTAAAGCACAAACCGGGTAACCAATAAATGCACAAAACCCTAATTAGAATTTTCCCCAATAATTACATAATTTTTCTACATTCATTAGCATGTATTGGACCTGGAAAAAATATAAAAACCCTAACCCTAATTCGTTTTCCAATTTATTCCTTCATTTGTTTCAGAATTCAAAATCGCAAGAATTGAAATTCCATAATAATTATCTAAATCTTTATACAATTTTTCTAACATTTATCTGTTCATACATGATATATACAAGTCATATAAAATTATAAAATCGAAAAGTAAAAATTGATTTAGAGCCGAATAACAATTCTTGCAATTATTTAGGGTTAG
This sequence comes from Tanacetum coccineum, assembly GCA_026074375.1. Lineage (NCBI taxonomy): Eukaryota > Viridiplantae > Streptophyta > Magnoliopsida > Asterales > Asteraceae > Tanacetum > Tanacetum coccineum. The sequence goes on from BQNB010008175.1 coordinate 35,799, forward strand.
ATCATGTTTAAGCTTAATAATCAAAATAACGGGCATTGCAATTTTTTCTCATAGAACATATCAGATGTATATAATGTAAAAATGGAGTTATAAAAAAAAATACCTGAATAATTAAAAAAATATGGAGATTTATGAATTATTGAGTTCGGCTAGGTATTTCGAATTCAAAAGAACACCATAAATCGAATCAAGCTTCAAACCAATGAACCAATAATTTTCTTAGCTCCCTTGTACTCCCAAGAACCCTAGAAAAATCGTTCCTTGCCTTGAAAAAATTATGGAGCCGCCACTTTAATTGTTTAGGGTTTTGGAAATGGTTTTTTTTTTAAGAAATTCCCAAATGAGAAAAAAATGTATATAAAAGATATACTAGGAAGAAGTGCCGAATTTTTGGGTATTTCAAAGTATAAAATCAGATTTTAATTTTTGCCTAAAATATTTTATAATTTCCTTATTTTATTTAATATTTAATTGTATAATATAAGTAATTTACTTATAATTATTTCGGCAAAAATTCATATATATAAGAAATAATTATTTTTCTTGCATAATATAAGATATTTTAATCTTATATAAATTTCATACTTGTCACATGATGTATTTTATAATTTATAACACTTGATTGAATTTTATTCATGCTTTTATTAAATTTTCTGACATTAGGGGCATTTTGGTAATTTTGCACTTGTTCTGATTTTAAGATTTACATAGAGTTTCCTGAGAATTTACTATGGTTTATCCTATTAATGTTGTTTCCATACTGTCTTGTGTCCCTTAACCCTGAGTCCCCATAGTTTTCATGTGATTGGTTTGTTGGAAGGTTCTTTCCGTGTAGATTAACAATCTTGAATTAGTGATCAGAAACTGTAACATACAAAACATAATTACCCCCTTGTTCCTAAGTCCCTTTTGCCTAGATTCTTGACCAACACTGGTTTTTTGACTGTTTTGGGACTTGTTTTCAAAGATGTATTCACTATTTTCTGAGTTAAAAACGAATTTTTCCTTTGAATTCTGAAAACATCTCTTCTCATCACTATCAACACAATCTTCAATTATGACTTTATTTCTATTAATTTTCTGGTTGACTATCTTTGTCGTATCTCTGAATTTAACAACCTTAATCCAATGGCTATTCATCTATCCCAGTAAAAGAGACATTTGCCCTAGGTGTAATAAATTGGTACCTGTGGGTGAAGGTACGCTTTTGTGATGCCTTTTCTCCTTTTGAAATCTTCATACAAAGGATCAACAAGTTACATCCCAGATGAATTGTTATTTTCTCACTACAACTGTATTCCAACTCCAAATTCTCTATACATGTATTTATCAACAAATACTTGTTTGTTTATGAACTTCATTTTGAAAGACAGCAGCATTTGACCATTTTCAAGTTTACCTTGAAATCATCTCTCTTTTCTCAAGTCATAAGTATGAGGGCTTAACATCTAAACTTATATCGACAATGATCTTGTTTAATTGCTTAGCTTGGAACTTGTGAAAAATCGAGGACGATGAATTTATCCGTCAGGACATCCGTAGATCACTCTACGGGCGCTTCTCATTCTATGATCCCAGTATTAATAAATAAAGAAAGTCAAACTTGTTAAAAAATGAGAAAATCCAAAAATATTAGTTGTAGTTAGTGTAAATTCAGAAAATGGTGAAAACGGGGCTTACATGTTTACTTCATAACATTGCGTGAGGACACACAATACCTTAGTTTGGGGGATTTGATATGTGCTTAATTACACATATCTTTTACCTCTAAAAACGAGCTTAAATGACCAAAAACAGACAAAAACTGCCAAATATTTGTATGTTTTGCATTTGTGTTGTGCAGGAACGGATATCTCACAAAAGGACGAAAAACCAATCAAAAAGAGACAAAACAGGACACGGGATGGAAAAGTGTGTGGAGACGAAGCCAAATCAAAGTAAAGTCTACTCCGAGAAGAAAAAGCAAAGAAAAATATAACTTGAGGGGTCAAAAATGCCAAACCCCTAAGTTATATTATCATATAAACCACGGGGGCTGATTATGCCAATTTGGGGAACTTCATTTATAAAAGAAAGAAAAGGGGAAATAAAGAATGAAAAGAAGAGTGATGTGGAGGGGCCTTTCTTGTACACAAACCAAACATTCCTTTAATCATCTTCAACCTCTCTCTGTCACAACCCAACTTGTATAAACCCTTTCCCCAGCTTTCCCGCCAATACCAAAACCAGCCAGCACCCTGTTTTTTTTGCTCCCATACTTCTCTGCAAAAATCACTCAACACCCTACTACTACCCCCCAGCTTTATAAAGTCCATGTTGGCAATCCCTCTCCATTCCAAAAAGCATTTCGATGGCTGAGATTGTCTCCAAAGAAGCTCAAAAGAAATCAAAGGCTGGGATTTGCTTTAGATTCACCTCACACAACTAGCACACTTGGTTTTATCTCTCCAAAGTAGCACAAGCTGCAAGTCCAAGACTTTGGCTATAAATAGAGCTTTTTGTAAGCCTTTGAAGCATCTAGTTTTTAGTTTTTAGTAATCAGTAGTTTTTAAATAATTTTAGTTTTTAAGTCATTTACAGCTTTTACTTTCAGCTTTGTAACATTTTCAAGTTTTAATGCAAGTTTGAGTTTTCAAGTCAATTTACCATTTCAAGTGTTAAGTTTCTTCATTGTGTTGTTTTGTGTTTAAAAAGCTCTCAACACAGCTTGTTTATAAGCTGCTCTAATTAAGTAAGTTTAAAAAGTTAAGTAGTTAAGAGAAAATTACAAAAATCACTCTCACATATACCACAGCTTATGTTATGGATGATAAGCCAGTTCTGGATGGGCTTATGGACTCTCACTAGCTTGTTTTATACAAGCTAGAGCTTGTAGATTCATTGTTTGACCCTGTTTTGAGCAAGGGTGTAGTAAGTCTCTCTTTTTCTTACTTTACTTATCTATTGCAGAACTGCTAATTCATTTTTTTTGCTACTTTTAAGCCTAGCAGTATTAACTTAAGCCTAGCAGTATTAACTTAAGGTTAGTACTGGTAGTTAATACTGTTAGTACTGTTGTAGTACTGTTGTGTTTATCTTGTTCAATTTAGCTTAATTTCTTTTTGTATTTGCTTATTTAGAGTCAGTTTAGCTTATTTAATTTGTCTTAAGTTTATTTGAGCTTACTTGTGTTTTAGTGTAAAAGTTTTAAGTATTTTTCCCAATTCTAGCTTTTATTCTTGTTCTAGCTTATGTTCTTTGTTTATTTTTATATACATTTGCTTATCAGTGTTAGTTCCAAATCATAACCTCATCCTTGTCATATTCAAACTCCAATCATCATTCGTGACTCGATATTCCATCTCTAGCCTCGTTGGGACATAACGACCCGGGAACACTCTATACTGCTTCTCGGTATTCTTGATTCTGGTTTAGATTATACTTCCTATATATATTTTATATTTTATTATATATTATATATATTTTAAGGTGTAGTTTTGACGGATCAATTTTTGGCGCCGCTGCCGGGGAGGCTAAGCGAATATCGTTACGTTGACACTTGTGTTGAATCTGTGAATATTTTCTTAAAAAAAAAAAAAAAGTACAAAAATATTTTTCATTTTCTTTTATTAATATAAGTATAATATAAAAATAAAAGAAAAAATCAAAAATATAAAAAAATTGTCCATAAAAAAAGAAATAAAATAAACTCCAAATTTATCAATTGTTCCTAACGTGTGGAACAATACAAATTTCCCAACTCGAATCAAAGATTTAAAACTTGCCATTTGTGTCTCTTACGACATACGGCTCACCTTGAAAGGTTAAACAAGCTACAAAGTGGGTATAAGGAGGGTTGTTCCAAGGAACTACGACCCGAAAGGAGAAATAAGCTTCGCGCTATTCCTACTCCTCCGCTCACCTGTGCGTTTATCTTTTTGAGAGCTACCGTGAAGTAAGTAGATTATTTGGTTGAAGTTGTCTTATCTCATTGTCCGTTAAATACATTGTGAATAAATCATTAAAAAACCAAAAAAATAGTGTAAATTTTCTTTTTAAATTTCTATTTTGTGCATGCGCACTCGTTCTCAAGCCCGTAAACGTCAACAACAACAAGTCCGACAAACTTCTGTTGAGTCATCCAATCTTGAGAAACCTGATAATCCTCCCATAGTTACGATGGCCGATAATCGTACTATGGCGCAACTGCTCGAAGCACCCACCGAGGGGTACGAGGATGCGATAGTTATTCCGGAAATCACCGCGAATAACTTTGAGATCAAGCATGGTCTTCTGAATCTTGTCCAAAATAAGCAATTTTTTGGAAATGATAAAGAAGACCCACATGCTCACATCCGTTATTTCAACAAGATCACTTCTACGATGAAGTTCCCGAACGTCCCAAATACGTCGGTTAAACTTATGCTTTTCCTGTTTTCTCTCGAAGGGGCAGCCCGAATTTGGCTGGAAAAAGAACCCCCTCGATCAATTGAAACATGGGATGATCTTGTTTCGAAATTTATTAACAAATTCTTCCCTCCCTCTAAAACGACAAATCTCAGAAATGAAATCACGAGATTTCAGCAAAAATTTGATGAAACGTTTTATGAGGCTTGGGACCGTTTCAATGATCTTTTAAGGGGATGCCCTCATCATGGGTTTTCAGAATTGCATCAACTCGATACATTCTATAATGCCCTAAACTCAATTGATCAAGATTCATTGAACTCTGCTGCCGGTGGTAACTTTCTGGATAAAATGCCTCGAGAATGCCTAAAAATCATTGAGAGCAAATCTAAAGTTCGTCAATCACGAAGCAAGGCCATTGTTTCCAAAGTAAGTACAAACTCTTCCAACCCAGCATTTTCATCCGATGTTGCGGAGCTGAAAGATATGGTTAGAGCATTGATTCTCGATAAGAAAAACCAAACTCAAGCTCCCGCTCCTGTAAAAGCAGTTGAGCAAAGTTGTGTTACCTGCGGTGGTGCCCACTCATATCGTAATTGTCCGGCTACCGATAGCAACAATTACCGAGATAACATCCAAGAATACGTCTCGCAAGCAGCCGCAAATTTTTTGATATCAGTGTTTCTATCATATATATATTCTTCATCCATTCAATTCTCATCAAACCAGCGATATTTTCAATTGCAGCCTAGTTGGGACATACGAACCCGGGATATCTCTTCCGAATCTGTTTTTTCATGTTTCTTACTTGTGTATTTTATCCTTTTGTGGAACTTGACCTTTTGCCTTGGTCAAGGGCATTCGGTCAGGATCTGGATTAGGATTGCTATATAAGTGTGTACTATATCACGAATCAACAAGCTGCATCAATGGCAAGTGCTAGTAATCCCAATAAGAACACCGGGACAAGCGGAACTCCAGTAGCAAGAAAAGGAATCAACGATCACAAAAGAAAGTTTGAAGATAGAGGAAACACTCCAAACAACAACAATTTCCAAACACAACATCATAACCACTCTAAATCGCAATGAACAACAACTTCCAAAGACAACAACTACAAAACAACCATAAACAATGATTACCACCAACAGCAGAATAGAAGGCAAGAAACTTCAGTACTTATACTGCACCAATGGAATATACTGGAAACCTTCCCTTGTGTAAAAGATGTAGACTACATCATACGGGACCTTGCAGTGTCAAGTGTCAGGTTTGCAACAAGATAGGTCACCAGACCAAGTACTGCAAAAACAAAAGACCAACCACTAGAAACGATCTACAAACAGTATCCGTAATTTGTAATACCAGTGGAAAGAAAGAACATTATGCAAATCAGCGCTCAAAAGAAAATAATTGGGCCACAGGAAAGCATACTCAGAGATGAGCTTGCTTTTGTTCACTTTAGGATTTCTACCCTAGAAACAACTCTCGAGGATATACAAGTCTCATCAGAATCTTCTTCAATCTAAAAACCCCAAGCAACAATCCTCGTCGTCTGTTACTTTTGTCCTACTATAAGATACCTAGCATAAGTATCAACTCTTTTCATATGTAAAGTTCGTATGTAAAGTTATCCATGAAATAATAAAGTGATAATTCCGTTACATCTTGTTATCTGATGATATCAAAACTCGACATCATTTGTCAATTCCATTAATTCTATTATATTCAACTCTGAATCCTTTCCTCATACCTTTATTATTATCCTCGATTATATGGGCGTCAGTACAATCAACTTCTCAATATTATCTAACCATTCATGATCCGATCATTTTCTACACATTACCATATCGTGTTTTTATGCTTAGGTAAGACGATTTATGATCACCTTATTGAAATGAATTAGGCCACTTCTTCATTTGAATAAGGAAATTATAAATCTCTGAACTATGAATTTATAAATTCTCAGTTACAAGGAGTTGAACGCTTCTTTTTGTAAGTGACTAATTATAAATAAGTAGGCTTAAGTATATAACATACATACAAACAAGTTTCTTTCAATCCGTTTGTACAAACAATCCCTTAATCATTATCATTATTACCTTCATTTTCATTATTACCTTCATCGTCTGTTCATTTCAAAATCTGTATCTCACGTGATTAGCAACTCTCTTACAATCATTCCTTGACATCACTCATGATCTCCGTATTCTAAAATTCTCTGTATATTTGCAAATAATAACAAAAACTCACATGAATCTATACAATGCCAAATGATTTCAATACCACTAGGTATGAAAATTTTGACAAAGACTTGTGATAGCATTCTTATTCGATGTTGACTTTTAAAGGTTAATGAATAACGATTCTTTACGATCACAGTAGCGCAGCAGAAGCATGGTAGGCCCATGACCCACAGGTTCCGTAAATCGAAGTATTTCATTTTCATCCACCCAGGTTCTATCAAGATCTGAAGAAATTCTATTGGCTGTCATCAAGAGGTGTAGTCTTGAAAATAAGTAGACATGTGAAAGGAAGTAATTATAATTATGATGTACAACATAAATATAAATGCATCACACACGTGGACTTGTGACCTTGATTAACCTAACATAAAAATCAAATTCATACCCAGTACCTACATCTATTCCTAAATAATATCACTACAACTTTCAATTAAATCTCGGGACGAGATTTTTGTAAGGGGTGGAGACTATAACAACCCAATAATTTTCATCAACCTATTTTACTATGATCACAATTATACGGGGAAATTTTTCGCTTTATTACATTACTTGCATTGTCAATATCTCAGTATGTCATGTAACTTACATAACTAAAGTAGACGAGCTCACGCAACCAATCTATGGCCATCCTGTCTTCATATATGTCAATCAAACATCACAATATGTCAAGTCAATATACCTTTAAACCCTAATCTCATGGAAAGATTAACATCTAAAGTGAATGTACAAGCTACTAAAGCATATGTACAAATATCATAACATCTCATATGAATATACATGTATGTCTCTAAACCTAATTCCGAGAATGATTATATCTAAAGTGAATGCAAACGCCACTAAAGAATATGCTACAAGCAATATAAATTCTCATTTGAAATATAAAATCTCTTCAAGTCAAAGCTACAAGTCTCTTAAAATCATCAATGTACAAGTCATTTATGCGCTATGACATCTCTAAAAATAGCCGTTTTGCCTCCGTTTTCATTCTATTTTCTTCACCATCACTTATGTACAAGCTACTATACTCATTATACAATATGTAAACCCTAATTATTCTATTTATAAGCCTTCACACACATATTTAGACTCAAAACCCTAATTCAAAAGTATAAAACCCTAATCCAAGCAAAATACTAAACCATGAACGTTTCCTCGGTTTTTATTCCATCAAATAAGAACCTAAACCAACTCTAAATAAGTTGTACAATAACTTATATTTACTACATTTATAAATCATTTTCAAACATCATTCCATCATCATTTCATCATTCTACTTCAATTATACAAGAAACGAATCCAAGAAACCCTATTTGCTGCACTAAATGTAACTTTGACCCGTTTACTCATTTTCTGATCATCTCATTATCAAGTAAGCCAACAAAGAGTCATTGTAAACCCGATTAAAATGAGTTTAAAAATTCATTACATCATTAACCATCCTTGCCTTCAACAATATGTACGAGAATTACAAAGCTAGAAAAAACCTAAAGCCTTTATATTGAACCCTAATTCCAAGCTATGGCTTATTCTTTCAATTTCAACCCATTTTAACTAAAACCAAATGATTCAAACTTTCATCTGATAATACTTTTTTTATGCTCCTAGCGATCAGTATTCCATCATTCCTAATCAAGAGTATGCAAAATATAAGCCAAGAAAGTCAAGAAAACCCTAAACGAGCCCTAGTTGAACCCGTACTCCCATTTCTTTAATTCTAATCCGTTTTAACCCAAACGAATTACTAATATTTTCTAATTACTTTAATCCCAGACTTTTAACAACCTATTTCATCATTCTTAATCATTTATTATAACACAAAGTACTTGTTTAAAACTTTGAAGAACCCGTCGCAACCCAAAATAGACCCGGTTTGCTTCTATGACCATTTTAACCCCTCTAAATTGCTACCATGTACAAATGACCACCCAAGAACTCTTATAGAAACCTTCAATCAGCTTATGCACCTACTTATACCAATCCTTGGTCAAAATTAAGAGCACATGGCCTCTCCTTTTTTCCTCTTCAGCCGCGGCATACACCAAACACAAACACCTCATCAAAGCTACTTCATAGACCTCCACCATTGATTTCCTAGCTTCTACACATCATACCCTAGACCCTATATGTGTTAATACCAGATCCTAAGGCTTGCTTACTCATTATACCTTCAAATGGTATAAATAGGGGCATAGTGTGTTCATTTTTCTTCATCCCCCACTTCCTCCTCTATAACCCTTCATAGTAGCAACTCCTTGCTCAATATGAATTCTAATAGATCTTAAGAAGTCTCAAGTACAGAAAGGAAGCAAAAGAAAACTAAGAGAAAAGAAGCCTCCGAGAGTAGTTCGCTAGCCGTACGAAGCCGGGAATAGTCCCGGATTTTGACCAGTTTCCAGCCTATAAGACTCAAACCAGGTTCTATAAGCTTGTATTCTGCTCATATAACATTTAAGTGTTCATATGTTCTTGCTAAAATCATAATATAAAGCTTTGAACTCAAAAACCGATCTTTTATGCATTTTTGATCAAAAACCGTACACCCAAAACCCTAATTTATGTATTTTACTTAAACTATGGGCTTATTAAACTTGTAAACTTTGTTATAATCAATTCCTTATAAGCCTATTATAACTTAATTAAGTACTTTGTTAAGTTATGAGAGAATTCTTGACCTTTAAAACCCGTGATTTTACTAATTTTGAATCACTAATTTGACCCCAATTTTACCTTTTAATTTACACGAATCATTAATTTAAACTTATGTTGTGTTTTAAACCGTTCCTATTTTAGTTTATTATAAATTATAAATGACTATTGAAATGTTAAATTAAGCTGCGCATATGGCACCATTTTGGAAATGTTTTGATAATTAATTAATCTATGCACAAGGGGATATATATGTAATTTTTTAGAAAACTTATAACTAAAAGGATCTAAAGTGTCATTTTATATTCAAAGTTATAATTTAGGGGTTCTATTCTGTCACTTTTTAAAGTATAAGGTTTACTTATCGTATATCTTTAAAACTATTTGCAAGGTACCAATGTCGTAAATTATGCAAAAAACTCCAAGGGCCTAATTGTAATTTTCCAAACCCCAGGGTCTAAAATGTAACATTTTGAAAAAGTGTAAATTCATATTCAAAACATCACCTGCCGTAACTTTAATTAACGCTTCTTGTGCTTAACTTTTCCAGATATTGAATAAAACACTTAAAACTGATGATATCGTATCACAATACTAGGGAGCTTCATATTAAGAGGTTTCATCTTGGTATTACGTTCTGACTGAGTTGTTGGGTTTACGATTTAAAGTGCCCTAGTCTCCCTCCCAAAAACGTTTACTGAATGACTTGCCTGAATTATGATGGCAATTATTTCCGAACAGTGATAAAATAATTCAAAATCTTCAATCAAACTCATAACTCTTAAAATAAAGTTCTATGAGTACAATCTTTAAGATTCAAACATATTTACTCTGGGTTGCTTGACGTGGCCCCTGTCTTTTATACATTTTGCCTATATCAAACCTTTCCATGGTTAATATTGTGCATAAAGTCGTCAGCTTTCATTTCAGAATAATTACTACATCTACCTATCAGTGTGAATTCATAACCTCGCCTTTACTCATTTACATGTTTTATAAACCAGCGAGGTGGGATGATACATGCCTTGCCTTTACAAACTCTTTGCATACTCGTTTATCTTATGACAATGTGACTACTTTTCAAAGACTTATACATGCTATAAATTACGAATACAAGTGTTTTTGCAAGTTATATGCTAATCTGATACACCATTACGACTAATGTCTAAGTTACTTTATGCTAAAAGTCCCTCATTATCATGGACCATTAATCACTTACGGTTGCAATCAAGGAATATAGTGGATAGATTATCGGGATTGACGATTAATGTTTCTGTTTGCGGTTTAGGTAGGTAACAAACACACTATATTTGAATTTCATAGGTATATGGCAAATACCTACACCGAGGGCCATTATCTCTTTATATATATCACATCATTTTGGGTATATATATACACTAGTCAGTTTGTGTGCCATGAGCTTAGATCAGACTATACCAGACCAGACAAGACCAAACAGACCAAATAAGGCAATAACGGGATAATACATTATTACTATGATAATTGTATTCATTGCAATTATTACTAATAATGGGTGTATAATAACAATATCATTTTACATATAATTAATTGTTGTTTTTTAAACAATTATAACACTTATTGACCTTTTTGATATTCAAAATGTTTATCAAACCTATGAATTTCACTCAATCTTTTGTGTTGATTTTTTAGCATGTCTTATCTCAGTAATTGAGCATTTGCAGCACAGAAGTGGAATGGACTCAAAATATGGTTGAATGTTATCATTTATTTTAACGTGATGCTTTTAGATTTTGGGACCTGACTATTTTGTGAAAAAACTCTGCTTATATAATAATGATAACTAAAATTTTCCAACAACGTCTCTTTTGAGTTGTTTTCTATGATTATGATTGTTGTATCCATGAAGTATAATACCACAGCTTTATCCTTCCGCCTGCCTGCCCACTTATTGTAAAAATGGGGTTGTTACAAATAATACATTATTTGAAGGTCGTACAAGCATTTCATGCCTCATGGATATTACTCTTTTCATAACCAGTTACCTTATTACATTCACCAGCTATTTTGACTCCATCTCTGATATTACCACCATCACTACTATTTGATCCTCGATATTTCTTTATTCCTGAAAATTTATTACCACCTAAGAAACTAATATGTTCCCCATCTTCCTCCTTAACTATGTTATCTAATCCATCTCGGAATCAAACCTATAATTTGGTATCACCATCTTTCTCAGTTTATACTCCTACCCCACCTCAAGTATTTGAAATAGGAAAATGTTCAGATAAGATGTATCTGAAACATCATGAGAAACAAGTCAAAGATATTTTGAACTACCTAGATGAACTCTCTCTTCACCGCATCCTCGATATTTCTTTATTCCTGAAAAATTATTTCCACCTAAGAAACGAATCTGTTCCCCATCTTCCTCCTCAACTACGTTATCTAATCCATCTCAGAATCAAACCCGTAATTTGGTATCACCATCTTCCTCAGTTTATACTCCTACCCCACCTCAAGTATTTGAAATAGGAAAATGTTCAGATAAGATGTATCTGAAACATCATGAGAAACAGCTCGCAAGATATTTTTCATACTACATAGATGAACTCTCTCTTCACCGCCATTGAGAACAATGGTAATGTATAGGAAGTTTTAATGGCTAACAAAACTAAGACCAAACTTAAGGGAATCCGCACTCAGATTATCAGACTTCAAAAGGAATGGTTAGGGAAAAAGGATAAGATTGCCTTTGCTCACTAAAAAAATTTCTGATCTTGAACAAATCATTGAGAAAATCCAAGCTCGTCACCAAACAAATCAGGAAGATCTTTAGGATATCATCTACCGGATCAAAATCATCAAGCTATATATAACTTTACCCTTAGCCACGGGATGTGTGGTATAAATAAAAACGCTTGTTAAATCTTGACTGTATACAGTAAAAAGGCAAGTTATTTATATAGGCAATCCCATTTTGTACCTTATTGTTCCAACTTATCTCTCCTTCATCATCATTTCCACCATTTGCATCATTATCTCCGTCTTTATCATAACCTTTAAGTGCTTAAAATTCAAAAATAAGCATCACATTCTCTTTTATAACTTAGGATATCATTCTTATTATGTGTTATCATTTGTTGATAGAATTCTTCCCAAAAGGACATCAACATCTGAAACACCAGCCATAACTTTGGATGCCATCCGGCAACTGATTGTTGATTTTATTGCAGCCCTAGAAGCACAGACTGCTGCTATGGCAAGTGCTAGCAATCCCAATAGAAACACTAGACCTAGAGAAATTCCTGTAGCAAAAAGAGGAAACTACAAAGAATTCATAAACTGTCAACCTTTCTACTTCAATGGTACGGAAGGAGCTGTTGACCTCATCCGCTGGTTTGAACGTACTGAATCAGTATTTTCTCGTAGCAAGTGTGCCGAGGAAGACAGAGTGACATTTGCTACTCGTACTCTAACCAATGATGCCTTGTCTTGGTGGAATGCATACGCCCAACCTATCGGAATAGAACAAGCCAATAAGATCACCTGGACCGAATTAAAAAGGATCTTGACCAATAAGTATTGCCCTCGAACTAAAATCAAGAAAACGGAAGACGAATTTTACAACTTGGTTGTAAAAGGAGATGATCTTAAGACTTACATTAGAAGATTTCAGGAATTGGCAGTCTTATGTCCAAACATGGTGCCAAATTTTGAGAAACTTATGGAAGCTTTCATCGGAGGATTGCCCCAAAGCATTAAAGGAAACGTTACTGCTTCAAAACCTCAGACTTTGGAGGAAGCCACCAACATAGCTCACGGACTAATTGATCAAATAATAAAGCATGATTCTGTGCAAGAAACCAATGATCATAAATGAAAATTTAATGATAGCAGAAACACCATCGACAACAACAACTATCCTAAATATCGTAACAACAATAACCACTCCAACAATCGCAACAACGACAACTATCAAAATAATCACAACCGTAACAATGATTACCACCACCAGCAGAATAGAAGACAAGAAACTGTTAGGACTTATCCTGCCAAAAGATAAACCATGGAAACTTCCTTTAAGTACAACATGCACCCTGCAGTCACATAGGAGTTTGAACTGTCAAGTGTCAGACTTGCAACAAAGTGGGTCATCTGACCAGAAACTGCAGAAACAAAAGATCAACCGCTGAAAACAACTCTTGAGGATACTCAGGTTCGTCACTAGTTACAAGAAAGGATCTTCTGAAACTATTACATAAGTTCAAAAACCCCAAAGACCAAGCTGCTATTTCTAAGGGATGAAGCTATAGCTACTGCATGTTATACTCAAAACCGCTCCCTAATCTATACCTGTCACAATAAGACTCCATATGAACTGCTTAGAGATTGCAAACTAGAACTCAAGTATCTTCATGTTTTTTGTGCTCTATGTTATCCAACAAATGATTTTAAGGATCTTGGGAAACATCAGCCTAAAGCAGACATTGGAATCTTCATCAGTTATTCACCATCCAAGAAGGCGTATCGGATCTACAATAAAAGGACCAGATAAATAATGAAAACAATGAACGTACAATTTGATGAACTTACTCAAATGGCTTTTGAACAACATGGTTCAGGACCCGAACTTCATTGTTTGACTTCAAGACACATTAGTTCAGGACTTGTGCTTAACCAGGTTGCTTCAACATCAGCTAAACCTCCTACAAAGAATGACTGGGATTTGTTGTTTTAACCAATGTTCGATGAATACTTATAATCTCTAAGTGCTGTATCTACCCCTATTTCCGCTACAACTCTAATTCCATCAGATACAGTCAAAGCATCTTCCTCTACTACCATTGATCAAGAAGCTCCCTCTCTAAGTAATTCACTAAACATTGAAGCAACAAACTCACCACTCAATTCTACAAATGTTGAAACAAATAAAGAAGTTGTAGAGTTTAACAGTGACACATTTATAAATCCATTTGTTCCTCAAGAGACCAGCTCAGCTATAACAACCTGCAATTTTCATAAATGTGAATATCTATCTATTAAGTTAGATGATGTACAATCTATCAATTATATATGAACTCACCTTTTTCAGGGAATTTTTTTTCACTTTATTACATTACTTACTTTGCCAATATCTCAATGTGCAACATTTCTTGCATAACTAAAGTTAACGGGCTCAGGCAACCTACATATGGCAATCCTATCTTCATATATATCAATCAATCATCATAAGATATCAACTCAATATCATAATATCATATTTACAAAGTACATTATTCCTATAATGTACCATTCGCAACGTTATATCAAAACGGGCTTTAAACCGTTATCATATGCCTTTAAACCCAAATTCCATGAAGGATTAACATCTAAAGTGAATGCACAAGCTACTAAAGCATATGTACAAGTAATATAACATCTGATTTGAAATATCAAATCTCTTCAAGTTAAAGTGCAAGTCTCTAAAAGCTTAATGTACAAGTCATTAAGCATGATCTCTAAAATAGCCGTAATACCTCCGTTTTCATTCTAATCTCTTCACCACCACTTCTGTGCAAGATACTACACTCAATATACAATGTGTAAACCTTAATTATTCTATTCATAAACTTTCATACATCTTTTTACACTCAAAACCCTAATTCAAAACCCTAAACCCTAAAACCGAGCTAGTTTCTAAACCATAACCCGTTTCTTGGTTTTTATTCGTTTTAAACCTAAACCATTAATCAAATAAGTTGTAAATACTTAATTTACAATATTAAAAATCCTATTTCATCATTATAACATCATTATACATGAATTAAATCCTAGAAACCCTAAAACAAAACCCTAATCTAGTTCTAACCCTAAAACCTAAAACTAGGCCCTAGTTCAGAATCGGATCAGTCTATAAAACATATGATCTGGGCAAATCAATAGGTTCTGGGTAATAAGTGGAAATACTAGGTTGTAACCCTATGTCTTGTGATCATTTTTCCGGTGGAATAAACCCGATTCGACGTCGGATGAATTAGTTATAGCTGAAATGGCAAAGGTGCGCAGATTCTGCACACCTGTAGTAAATGGCTATTATCTCTAAACTTTTGTATAGTAACCCCCAAATATGTAAAACTAAACGTTGTAGAGGACTCAAATATCTAACAATGCTCACTGGTTTGAGCTTCAACAGAGTTACGGTTTGTGTGTTTTTTTGTTTTTTTGCAAATATGGGCAACCATTTTACCAAGACTGATGTTGGCTGTCCAAAAACAGCCATGTATAAATCAAACCAAACACCCCTAAAACGTCTAGAACCACCTCCACCTTGCACCATAGCCTTCCTTACTCAGCCCCTAGCCTCTCCACATCACCCCCCATGTGTCCTAACCTGGTTATCAAAGTTTCTTGGCCTCTAAGGGTCTTCAACACTATAAATAGGGGCACATACTCTTCATTTCAAATCATCCCCCACTTCCTCCTCTATAACCCATCATAGCAGCAATCCTTTGCTCAATATGTATTCTAAGAGATCTTAAGAAGTCCCAAGAACAGAAGTGAAGCAAAAGAAACCAAGAAAAGAAGCCCGGGAGTCGTTATTCTAGGCGTACGAAGCTAAAAGTCCCGATTTCGACCCGTTTCCAAGCTATAAGCTCAAACCCAGGTTCTATCAACTTCATACCTGCTACTACACCCTTATGATGTTCATATGATCATACATAAGCTCTTGTTAAAGTTTCATAACTCAATTCATGCTCATTTTCCATTTTGATCCAAAACCGTACACCCCAAACAAACCGAAAACCCTAAATTCGTGTTTTTCATAAAACTGAATGTAATAATTTATAAATGTTTGTAAATATATCAATCCCTAAACAAGCTTAACTAATGTTAGAATAACCACTTTATTGAATATTGAAGGAATTTGAACTTAAAACCCGCACTTTACGTTATGAAACCCTAATTAGACACCTATTTGCTTCTACTTAAAACGAAATCGAATATTTAAAAAAACTATCGCTATGTTAAACCTTCATATTTAAGGATATAATAATAAAGTCTATAAACCTGAAAAGGTCTTTGGACATGTAAAAATAAGCTTGCATGGCAATTCGCACCTGATTTTACAAAGTATCCATTGCAAGCGGGTATATATCGTAACCTTTCAGAAACATATAAAACTAAAAGTGGCTGAAAATGTCATTTTATTCAAAGTTATAACTATTGGGGTCTTTATGTCACTTTCACAGTACAAGGATTATACTTTTGTATATCTTTTAAACTTAAAGGACCAAACTCGTAAAAGTGCAAACTCCAAGGGTATATTTTGCCATTTTTCATTCTCAAGGGTTTAAAATGTAACATTTTGAAAAAGTATAAAAATGTATTCAAAACCATACAAAACATAACTTTAATTAACGCTTGACGTGCTTAACATTTCTAGATATTGATCGAAACGCTTAAAACTGATTATAGCGTATCACAATACTAGAAAGCTTCATATTAAGGGGTTTCATCTTGGTATTACGTTCTGACTGAGTTGTTGGGTTTACGATTTAAAGTGCCCTAGCTCCCAAACAACCTTGTGATAAACAATATTCCAAACTCTCCAATCAAACTCATAACAATATTAAACTATTAAAACCAAAGTTCTTGAGTACAATCTTCCTAAGACTTGACATATTTACTCAGGTTGCGTGACGTGGCTATTTACTATCATTATGCTATATCAACCTTTCCTGTTGAGATTATGATAAGGTCGTCAACTTTCATTTTGGAATATTTATTACACAACATATTATGGTGAAATCATAACCTACACCCAGCCTTACTTATTAACATGTTTATATAAACCTGGCGAGTGGGATACATGCTTGTTAGCAATAACTCTTTTTTAATATACTCCATAACAAGTGATACTTTTACAAAGAAATTAAATGAGTTCATAACCTCACATACTTTATAAACCTGTGATACCTACTATACACCATGAATGCAACTGTTTTCTAAACTATATGCTATCCTGATATATTATTGCCTAAGTACATGAAAATATCTATTTGGGTAATATCTCCCAATATCTCTATAATATCCATTTGGGTAGTATCTCCCAATATCTCTTTAATATCTATTTGGGTAATATCTCCCAATATCTCTTAAATATCTCTTTGGTAGTAAAATCACCCAATATCTCATTAAAACTATTGGTAATATCCTCTCAATATCTCTTCAATATCTATTTGGGTAGAAATATCCCATTATCTCTTCCACAATATCAATTTGGGTAATAACTCTCAATATCTCTTTCAATATCTATTGGGAGTACTCCCAATAATCCTCTTAAATATCTATTTAGGGTAGTATTTCCCAATATCTCTTTAATATCTCTTGGTAATATCTCTCAATAACTCGTTTAAAATCTGTCTCATGTGATTCATAAATTAGGGTATAATACTGTTCACCATGATTAATACTGTCTCGCAGGGATAATAATGTTCTCCATTGAAATTATACCATGCAATACCAATATTTCCATTAAGAATAACTTGTGCATTTCAACTATCATTTCAACCTATGAATTTCACTCAAACCATAGTGTTGACCTTTTATGCATGTATTATCTCAGGTAATTGACAACTTATGGCCGAGAGTGGCATGGACATAAAGAAGACTAAAACTGTTATACCAATTCACAAATATATGTAACTATATTTGGGACCGTACCTTATAAAAATCTGATTTTAAATGAATGATAACGTATTCTTTTGAAACAACGCCTCCTTTGAGTCGTTATCTATGATTATGATTATTGTATCCATGAGTAAAAACCCAGTATTAGCTTCCGCTTCTATATTTAAAAATGAGGAGTTACAGATTGTATCACGCCATGGTTTATAGAGAAACAAGGTCAAAAACCTTAACATAAGCACATTTATTTTCCTAGCCAACAAAGTCCTCCAGTAGCCCACTACATTCCGGCTCAGATGCAAATAATTACATAATTTATATACTATATTATACCATAAAATAACTTATGATATTTTTTACAACTGTTGTTTAACAGAACCGATGGTCTTCTCCCAAACACTATACTCCGATATTGGAGGATGCTTTTTTCCCTCTATGAAAATTCTTAACTAAACTCGGTCCTCATCGATACTTCCCAACATCAAGACAAAGCATTCTTTTAACACTTCGAAAACGCTAAAAGATCATATTATCCACAGAAGTCTCAGCCTTTCGACAATAATCCTTGTGTAAAGGACGACAAGCATTTTATACTAAGGAATCACCTATTTCATCACGAGATCCTATTACTCCACCAGCTATTTTGACTCCCATCTCTAGTATTACCACCATCACTATTATTTGATCCCCTATATTTCTTTGTTCATGAGGAACTATTACCGCCTAAAAAGCGAACTTGTCTTCCATCACTCTCTTCTACTAATCCATCTCGGAATCAAACCTATAACTTGGTATCACCATCTTTCTCAGTTTATACTCCTACCCCACCTCAGATCTTTGACTTAAGGAAGGTATGGAAGTCGAAGTTTCAAGTAGATACCATCGAAGCATCAAGAGAATCAAATCGAAGATATTTTGAATTACTTAGAAGAACTCTCTTTTCTCCGCATTGGAGAAATGGAAGAAGATAACAAGCTAAAGACTGAACTTGAGAAAGTCCGTTCTCAGTTTATCAAACTTCAAAGGAAGCAATTAGGGCAAAGAGATAAGATTACTTTTGCTCACTACAGAATTTCCAATCTTGAACAAAGCATTGAGGAGAACCAAGCTCGTCACCAAACAGATTAGCAGGATCTTTAGGATGTCATCTACCGGCTCAAAATCAACTAGTCATAGCTTTATCCTAGCCACGGGATGTGTGGTATAAATAAAAACACTTGTCAAATCTTGACTATGTATAGTAAGAAGGCAAGTTATTTATGAAGGCAATCCCGTTACGTACCTTATTTCCAGCTTATCTCTCTTTCATCATCATCTCCATCATTTGCATCATTATCTTCGTCTTCATCATTATGAATCATACCCTAACCTCTAAGTGCTTAAAATTAAAAAATGAGCATTACTCTTTAAGCATTTTAAGCATCACATTTTCTTTTATTACCTTGTGATGTCATTTTTACTATGTGTTGTCTTATGTTGATAGAATGCCTCCCAAAAAGACGTCAACATCTGAAACACCAGCCATAACTTTAGCTGCCATCCAGCAACTCATTACTGATGGTATTACCGCCGCTCTGGAAGCACAAGCTGCTACCATGGCAAATGCCGACAATCCCAATAGGAACACTGGTCCTAGAGAAATTCCTGTAGCAAAAAGAGGAAACTACAAAGAATTCATAAACTATCAACCTTTTCCTACTTCATGGTGCACAAAGGGAGTTTGTTGACCTCATCTGTTGGTTTGAACGTACTGAATCGGTATTTTCTCGTAGCAAGTGTGCCGAGGAAGACAGAGTAACATTTGCTACTGGTACTCTAACCAATGATGCCTTGTCTTGGTGGAATGCATACGCCCAACCTATCGGAATAGAACAAGCCAATAAGATCACCTGGACCGAATTAAAAAGGATCTTGACCAATAAGTATTGCCCTCGAACTAAAGTCAAGAAAATGGAAGACAAATTTTACAACTTGGTTGTGAAAGGAGATGATCTCAAGACTTACATTAGAAGATTTCAGGAATTGGCAGTCTTATGTCCAAACATGGTGCCAAATTCTGAGAAACTTTTGGAAGCTTTCATCGGGGGATTGCCCCAAAGAATTAAAAGGAAAACGTTACTTGCTTCAAACCCTCCAGACACTGGAAGGAAGCAACCAACATAGCTCATAGACTAATGATCAAATAATAAAGCATGATCTGTTCAAGAGAACCAAGTGAATCATAAACCTAACGATTTGAAAGATAAAAGAAACACCATAGAACAACAACCAACTACCCCAATAACCGCAACAACAATAACCACTCCAATAATCGCAACAACGAAAACATATCAAAATACCACAACAATCATACTAACCGTAACAATGAATTACCACCAACAGCAGAATAAAGACAAGAAACTGTTAGTAGGCCTTAACTGCTAAAAGATACCAATGGAAACCTTACCTTAGTGTACAAGAATGCACCCTGCATCACACAGGATTTTGCACTGTCAAGTGTCGGACTTGCAACAAAGTGGGTCATCTGACCAAAACGCAGAAACAAAAGATCAACCGCTGAAAGACAAAACAACTCTTGAGGATACTCAGGTTCGCCACCAGTTACATATGAAGGATCTTCTGAAACCCACTCATAAATTCAAAACCCCAAATACCAGCTACAATCTTGTCATTCAGTTATTTTAATCCAGATCCTACCCAAATACACGATAGCATAAGTATCAACACTCTTAGAGTTTTGGTGATGTAAGAATGTAGAATTTGATCCATAAATAATAAGGGATTATTTCATTTCAACTAGTTATCATGGTGCAATCAAAACTCGACGTCATTTGTCAATTCCATTATGTTCAACTCTGAATACTCCCCTTATACCTTTGAAACACTTATTATCATTGAAATACAACGAAAATGGGCATCATTGCAACTAATATCTCATTATTCTTCTCATTACCTTTTTATGATTTTGAAAATCAAATCATCTATAACACATGTCCATTTTTGATATCATTTTTATAAGACAATTCATTATCACTATTAAAATTGAATTAGGACGCTTCATCATTTGAATAAAAAATTATAAATCTCCGAACTATGAATTTATAAATTCTCAGTTACAAGGATTTGGACGCTTCTCTTTGTAAGTGATAAATTATAAATAAGTAGGCTTAAGTATATAACATATGTACAAACAAGTTTATTTCTATCCGTTTGTACAGATAATTCCTTAATCATTATCATTATAAACCACATCATTCTGTTCAATTCCGAAATCTGGTATCCCACATGATTAGCAACTCTCTTACAAATTCATAATCATTCCTCGACATCTCTCCGGCATTTTGACTAAATCTCGGGACGAGATTACTGTAAGGGATGGAGACTATAACAACCCAGAATTTTCATCAAATGCAAAATCAACCTATGTTACTATGATCACAATTATACGGGAAATTTTTTCGCTTTATTACATTACTTGCATTGCCAATATCTCAACATGCAATGTAAACTTGTATAAACTAAAGTTAGACGAGCTTCACCAACCAACATAAGCCTACCTATATCTACTATTATGTCAATAGCAAACATCATAACATGACAAGCCACTATCCTCATAACATTAAATAAACAAAGTACATTACTCATATAATATACCGTTCGCAACGTTATATCAAAACAGGCTTTAAACCGTTATCATATACCTCTAAACCCTAATTCCATGAAAGGTTAATATCTAAAGCGAATGTACAAGCTACTAAAGCATATATACAAGTCATATAACATCTCATTTGAATAATACTTTCCCTCCAAAATAAAGTACAAGTCCTTAAAAGCTCAATGTACAAGTCATTAAGCATGACATCCAAAATAGCCGTTTTACCTCTGTTTTCCTAAGGAATTCCGTACAATCTATTAAGTACAAGTTAAAAGCAAGTAATGAACTTCATTTACATTCCATATTCATTCTCATTTCATAAGATTCCATGAAATCAAAACAAGAAACCCTAAACCGAGCTAGTTTCTAAACCATAACCCGTTTCTTGGTTTTTATCCGTTTTAAACCTAAACCATTAATCAAATAAGTTGTAAAACACTTTAATTTACCACATTACAAATCCTATGTCCATCCTTAATAACAACCATATAACCAAATTAAATCCCAGAAACCCTAAAACAAAACCCGAATCTATATTCTAACCCAAAAACCTAAAACTAGGCCAAGTTCAGAATACGAATCAGTCCCCTAAAAAACATAGGATCTAGGCAAATCAATAGGTTCTAGGTATTAAGTGAAAACACTAGGTTGTAGCCCTATCTCTTGTGATCATTTTTCTGGTGGAGTCAACCCGATTTGACGTCGGATGAATTAGTTATAGCCGAAATGGCAAAGGTGCGCAGATTCTGCACACCTGTAGTAAATGGCTATTATCTTAAAATATTGTAAGTAAACCCACAAATATGTAAAACAAAACTAAACGTTGTAGAGGACTCAAATATCTAACAATGCTCACTAGTTTAAGCTTCAACTGAGTTACGGTTTGCAAATGGCAACCAACTTACTAAGACTGATGTTGGCTGTCCCAAACACAGCATGTATAGAATCAAACCAAACACCCCTACAACGTCTAGAAACCACCTACCACCTTGCACCATATACCTTCCTTACTCAGCCCCAAGCCTCTCCACATCACCCCCCATGAGTGGTCCTAAAAAAAAAAAACCAGTTTATCATCAAAGTTTTCTTGGCCTCTAAGGGTCTTCAACACTATAAATAGGGGCACATACTCTTCATTTCAATCCATCCCCCACTTCCTTCTCTATAACCCATCAAAGCAGCAATACTTTGCTCAATATGTAATCTAAAGAGATCTAAGAAGTCCCCAGAACAGAAGTGAACTCAAAAGAAAAACCAAGAATAGAAGCTGGGAGTCGTCTTCTAGCGTACGAAGCCTAAAGAGTCCCGATTTCGACCCGTTTCCAAGCTATAAGCTCAAACCCAGGTTCTATCAACTTCATACCTGCTACTACACCCTTATGATGTTCATATGATCATACATAAGCTCTTGTTAAAGTTTCATAACTCAATTCATGCTCATTTTCCATTTTGATCCAAAACCGTACACCCGAAAACCCTAATTTCGTGTTTTTCATAAAACTGAATGTTATAATGGATAAATATTGTTATAATCTATCCTAACATGCTTAATTAATGTTAAAATAACCACTTTATTGATTATTGAAGGATTTGGAACTTAAAACCCCCACGTTACGTTTGAAACCCTAATTTGACCCGTTTTGCTTCCTAGCTTAACGAATCGTTATTTTAAACTTTTGTTATGTTAAACCTTCATATTTTAGCTTATATTAATAAGCTATAACCTAAAAATGTCTTTTGGAATGTTAAAATAAGCTTGCATGGCAATTCAGACTTGTTTTACAAAAGTATTCCATGCAAGGGGTATATATCGTAATTTTTACATTCATAAACCTTTTTTTTTATAAAACAAAAGGCTGAAAATGTCATTTTATCAAATTTATAACTATAGGGGTCTATTATGTCACTTTCTAAAGTACAAGGTTTACTTTGTATATCTTTTAAACTTGAAGGACCAAACTCGTAAAAGTGCAAACTCCAAGGGTATATTTTGCCATTTTTCATTCTCAAGGGTCTAAAATGTAACATTTTGAAAAAGTATAAAAATGTATTCAAAACCTTACAAAACATAACTTTAATTAACGCTTGACGTGCTTAACATTTCTAGATATTGATCAAAACGCTTAAAACTGATTATATCGTATCACAATACTAGGGAGCTTCATATTAAGGGGTTTCATCTTGGTATTACGTTCTGACTGAGTTGTTGGGTTTACGATTTAAAGTGCCCTAGCTCCTCAAACGTTTACTGAATGACCTCTGAAATATGATGGCCCGAACGGTGATACAATAATTCCAAACTCTCCAATCAAACTCATAACAATATTAAACTATTAAAACCAAAGTTCTAGAGTACAATCTTCCTAAGACTTGACATATTTACTCAGGTTGCGTGACGTGGCTATTTACTATCATTTTGCTATATCAACCTTCCCTGTTGAGATTATGATAAGGTCGTCAACTTTCATTTTGGAATATTTATTACAACTACATATTCAGGTGAAATTCATAACCTCGCCTTTACTTATTTACATGTTTTATAAACCCGCGAGGGGGATACATGCTTGTTACAAACTCTTTTATATACTCATAACAATGTGATTACTTTTCAAAGACTTAATGAGTTCATAACCTCACATACTTTATAAACCTGTGATACCTACTGTACACCATGAATGCAACTGTTTTCTAAACTATATGCTATCCTGATATATTATTGCCTAAGTACATGAAAATATCTATTTGGGTAATATCTCCCAATATCTCTATAATATCCATTTGGGTAGTATCTCCCAATATCTCTTTAATATCTATTTGGTTAATATCTCCCAATTCATCGCTTAAATAACTCTTGGTATATCCTCCCAATATCTCTTTAATATCTATTTGGGTAGTATCTCCTAATATCTCTTTAATATCTATTTGGGTAGTATCTCCCAATATCTCTTCAATATCTATTTGGGTAGTATCTCCCAATATCTCTTCAATATCTATTTGGGTAGTATCTCCCAATATCTCTTTAATATCTATTTGGGTAGTATCTCCCAATATCTCTTTAATATCTATTTGGGTAGTATCTCCCAATATCTCTTTAATATCTCTTTGGGTAATATCTCCCAATATCTCTTTAATATCTCTTTATGTGATTCATGAGTTTAGGGTGATAATACTGTTCTCCATGATAATACTGTTCTCCAGGATAATAATGTTCTCCATGATAATTATCCCTGCAATACCAATATTTCCATTATGATAACTTGTATTCAACTATTACATTTCAAACCTATGAATTTCACTCAACCATTGTGTTGACTTTTTAGCATGTTTATCTCAGGTAATTGAGCAACTTATGGCACGGAGTGGCATGGACATGAAGATGGCTAAAACTTGTTATCATTCACATTGTATGTAACTAGATTTTGGGACCTACCTTTGTAAAACTCTGATTTTAAATGAATGATAACGTATCTTTTGAACAACGTCTCTTTTGAGTCGTTTTCTATGATTATGATTGTTGTATCCATGAAGTAATACCCCAGATTAGCTTTCGCTGCTATATGTAAAAATGGGGGTGTTACATTAGTAGTTTGAGGATTGTTGTTCTAATATTGATATGGACCCCTACGTGGGCATTCGGATTGTAAGTGACTATGTGATGTGTTCTTGTTGGGATTTCACTCAAGTCTGTACTTGAGGTGGATGATCTTCATGACACTTTTTCATTAATTCATTTTAGTATTCTCTATTTTGTATCTTGTGTTATGATTGATCATTCTTCGTCGCATACCCGTGTTTCCGCCTATATCGAGGTGTGACAGAAAGCAACCAACTTCTCACTTCTAGATGGGGAACTAGGACATGTATCACTAACATATACTAACAACTCCTGAATTTGTTTTGTGTACATACAAGCATAAGCTAACGCATTATCCAGAGGATTTGTGGTTCTAGCTTGTTCTACTATATCACGGAGAGTGTCAGCATTTTCTTTAATGATCCTAATGTAGTCTACATGTGCTTCCTTATTATTCTTAAGCTTTGGGGAGAGTGGTTCCAAATCTAACTTAAGCACTGTTAGGGCAATCACTTTTAGGTTATTTACAGATTCACAAGAATCAACTACACTTTTCCTTTCAACTCTTGAATGTGTTTTTTCAAGTTGCTGTTTATGGTGTCATTTGCTTGTAGCTGGGCTTTCAATTCATTTATTATGAAAAATTCACGAAGCATCCCGACTTTCGCATGGTTTGTCATTTCAAAAACTTTCTTTGTTATGTTGGAGTTTTAATTCAAGAGAAATACATCGTTGTTCAAGTCTGGAACATGTTTTTGAAAGTTCATTCATTTGTGAAAGCTCAGCAGCAAGTTTCAAATTCCTCTCATATTCCTTAA
Organism: Tanacetum coccineum; assembly: GCA_026074375.1. Classification (NCBI taxonomy): domain Eukaryota; kingdom Viridiplantae; phylum Streptophyta; class Magnoliopsida; order Asterales; family Asteraceae; genus Tanacetum; species Tanacetum coccineum. The sequence goes on from BQNB010008175.1 coordinate 61,776, forward strand.
TATAACTTCTTTCCATACTTTTATAATCGTTAATGGCAGCTAGAGAATTAACAACAGTATGTACAAGATCTTGAGATACAAGTAGCTGCATTAAACGACCATTTTCCATTTTCATCACATCAAGAGCAATATTATCATCAAGAAAAGTATTTTGCACAGGTAACACATTAACAGATTTATCATCAACATCCATTACAATATTCACAACATCTTGACAGATAATATACTCTAAAAGACGTTCATTCTCAAGCTTTAACTCTTTCTTTTCAATTTCAAACAACTTCTTGTCTATAGAACACTGATCAACAGCAGCTTCCATTTGGTTAAACATCGTTTTCACTTCATTAAGTTCATTGAGAAGACCATTTTTAAAATCTTTAACTAATGTTTGTAAAGAATTTTTAAAAGGAATGAATTCTTCGTTGAAAACCTTTTTGGTGTGTTCAAAACCTCATTCCCCTTCTGTAATAGCATCGGGTGTACTCCGCTTTTTCACCACGATGTCAAACTTTCCAAGATGGTATTTAAGCTTTTTAAGGCTTGTATTAACCAGGCTTACCTTAGGAAGTTCCCTAGGAGCCTCAATTTTGACAGGTGAAGTAGCAGATTGGTCAGTATTAGGTGTGAAGTTTGTAACCAAAAAGCTTGTTTAGCAGACAATTCTTATTGTGGAACAAAATGTTTACCAAAATCTTCAAACAATCAATTTAATTCAACATAATTAATTGGAGTAGTATTAATTTCCTTTTCTTTTGAAATAGGATCGTTTTGTTTTGCAAGCATTTTAGATCGACTTACTTCTTCTAAAATCAATGTCTCTTCATCATCAATCACATGAATAACAACATGTTGACTACATATTACACTACCATCATACAAGGTTGGCTTAATCCGCTGAGCTTTCTTAAGATAAAATGGATTTTGATAACCAATAGCTTGTTTGTGTGTGTCATCATAAAAAACTTGTGGCTTTGTTAACATGTGCACTATTTGAGCAGATTGCCCCACTTTATAAACAATATTATAAAGTTCCTTTATTTTCTTTTCTAAATCAATCTCTTTGTCCATATATTTACTTTCTTTTTTTTTGATTCATTTTTTAAAATAGTAAATGTTTGCAATAAAGATTCCTTTTCCTTGATTTGATTAGAAAGATTTTGTTCAAGTGAGTCAATTTGCTGCTTAAGTGCAAGTTTTCCTTTAATCATATCATCCATTAGATAATCGATCATTTTTTCATGAGTGCTTAAATCAATACTAAGTCTTTGTTCAAAATTTTTGACTCGTTCTTTATATCTCTCAAGCTCAGCGGTTAAGGATTCATTATTCTTTTCCTGATTAGCCTTTTCCCAATTATTTACATGATTAATCATTTGTTCAGACATTTGTTCAATCACAGATAAAATCATTAAATCTTGTTGTGTATACAAATTAGTTTCTTAAACAGCTGCCTGTTGTGTTTCTTGCAAATATTGAGAGTACAGAATGATATTGCTATCACTTGTTATCTCATTATCTGGAAAATCAACAACTGGTGTTTGTTCAAAATTTTACATCGCTTGCACACTTTGATTAGCCATATCATTTTGATAAGTTTCAGAATGTGGTACCTCAGAGAGAACGTCTGAACCGTAACTTAAGAGATTGACCATTAGAACCGCTTTGGCAGTAGAGATATCATCACAATCTGAATCATATAAATCAATTCCATCTGGTTGGAAGATAGGATTGGTTGTCAGTGAGTAGGCACCTAGGAGTGAATCGACTCTATCTCCTGTATCTGCCAAAATTACAAGCTGTTCTTTACTCAAAGCAATCCCTGCTTCCTGAACTTGTGCTAGCAGCATCTTCTCTTTGAACCATGCAGAATTTTGTACCTTTGTAGGTTGTGTACACTTCCTTGCTATATGATCATTACCATTTGAAAAATTACCCACATAACTCTGAGTCTGTCGTCCTTGCATATCAACTTGGTTCATTGGATTTGACGAAGTCTCTAGTTGATTGTTGGTTAATGGGTAACTTGAGGTAAGTGTGGTACACATGAATGCCATAACTTTTGTAGACTAATCTAATAACATACTAGATGTGAGGGTAGAGAGAGAGTGGATTGGATGAACACTTAGAGAGAGAAAGAACATAAAAGAGAGAACTTTGTTAATGTGTGAAAAATGAACAACCAACCAACCACCTCTCCAAGGCATGGAGAGGTGTAATTATACTTACAAATGGCACGTGGGCTTGGGCTTGCATGGATTAATCCATAGGCCTTTGCTAACTAAGTATGTAAGTTTCCAAAAATTACTTAACAAGCTAACGACCGTTATCTATGGAAGTGACCAACACTTTTGTGTTTCTAACAATCTCCCCCTAAGGGAGGTTACTTCATTTTACAAAAACTTAAACCTAGCATACTATGGTTTATCTTTAGTCTTGAGCTTGTTTAACTTCGATCATTAACTTATGATTTGATGTAGTGATTATTGACTTTAGGTTTGAGCTTGTTTCCTTATCTTGACTTGAATGTGATCTTGAGCATCTTGAGATCATCAACCAAGCATAATCTCTTTACGTCATCTTGTAAACTTTGCCATCTTGTGAACTTGTGACTTCTGGACCAACATGATCATACCTTTCTTGATTGTTGACTTGAAAAGCTTTAGTATTGTATCTTTCTTGAAACTCTTTAACTTTAACACTTCGTCACTTCAAGAAAGACGTTCGGTATTAGTGTGACGGAAACTTCTTAGAAATTCTTTGACTTTAATACTTCGTCACTTCAAGAAAGACGTACGGTATCAGAGTAGCGGAAGTCTTGAAACATGTACTTGAGCTTTCATGATGTCTTTATGGTTGTCGGTCGGGTATGAGCATGTGGTTATGAATCTTGTGAGTCAGCTGGAATCAGGTACCTTCACCTCCATCTTTAAGTATCCTGCATTAAAACAGTTAGCAATAAAGCGGGGGGACGAATATGGCTTTGTCATTCGCCCGTGTTTGGTTGGAGTAACCTTCGAATCCGTGAGGATCGACTTGTGATCAGGTAGATTCAATTTAAGAAGAATCTCCTTGACATGATTTCCAGCTGAAGTATTGAGTCTTTCTAACACATGTGTATCAGATTCATCAAACTCAGCATGTTCTCATTATCGGAACGTCTCAAAGCAGACAGCACGATAAGAGTGAACCAGCGAGTTACTATCTCACCGATTGAAATAAAAATTGATTTGAAAATCAATCGACGTGTCACTTGCTAAAATGGTTTTGTGACACATCGAGAGTGTTAATCATTTCAAAATTCATCATCAATCGTCAATTCATAACCTGGAACAAGTTTGATTCTTATAGAATCGCACCATCGTTTCTTTCCAGTTGTCACAAGTTTGATTCATATAGAATCGTACAAGTCACCTACCATGAGCTTGTTTGATGTTGGATCAAGCAGGATTTCTATCTTCATTGTGAATAATATCACTCGAATGTTCTGGCAAAATCACCAAGATAATGTGTAGGACTCTTAATATATATCTTGTTATTCACATTGTGTGACTTAGCAAGCATAATTTTGACAAGTGTCCTAATATGAGATTAATGGATGATGCCTTTTGCTCTATAATCTAAATTGCACTTTGCTTTTATGATTGGAGCTGAAGCAGACTGCCACCCTTTTCAATATCTACTAACACGGCAGTGAGAAAGTTTGATAGAATGGCTTGAAATCTCCATGAGAAATGAAACAAGAGTCTGTTAAGAGACCTTGAGTGGCTATGAGGGTTGTATTCAAGCGTCACGAGGTCCATGACAGTTCTTCAATGCAAGACAACACCTTAGTTGTTTTTCCGATAGTATAATGTATTGACCACCCTGTTTCTTCTGCTAAGGTATATAGAGGGCTCTTTCTTTCACTCCTTTATCCTTACAATTCCTTTTTTAATTCTTCAACCCCTTCGCACTTTCCGAGACTTCATACTAGAACACCATTGTTTGGGTTTATTCCTAGCTAGCTCCATCTCATCTGATCACTTTCCTGATTCTCACTTTTACTCCTTTTGTATCATACCTAAGGACTTCTACACTAACTAGTGGATATCCCTGGGTAGATCCCTTCGGTTCTGGTTGGATCATGGGATTTGAATACCTATGCCTAACCACCTTATAACTCCATAAATTTAAGTACATGGTTGGTCTTTTTGGGTGTTCCATCATAATCAAAACCAAAATCATTGGAAAAATTCAATAAAAGTGTTTGATATAAATATCAAAAGATTTACACTTTGAGAGTTTTTTCATCATCACTAAAAGCTCCCCCTTAACATGTGCATCGTAATCGTAGTACATGCAAGTATGGAGTGCATTGAGTCCATTTTATACAATCACATTTCAATATGAATTAGATGCAGTTTAATCACATTTTCTCCCCTTATCCAAAATGTTAATCCCTTGATATTTTGGATATCAATTGATTAAATCTTCGAGGACAAAATGTTACACAATATCTAATAGGAACATTATAATGCTCCCCCTCAATATTTGAGGGTATATAAGATAGTACTGAGTACAATGATTTGAAGAAAAAATTTGAATTTACTAAGAAATTCTTGAAAATTTTGTACTCAAGCACTCCTTATTATCACCATAAGTCTACACTACATATCTACAAATTCAAAAGTTTAAATTATTTACGAGATTTGACCTGAGTGATAAGAACATCATATGATAGAATCATATGGTTCTTTGTAGCCGCCGAAGGTCTCCTCCGTAAGGTCTTCCACCAATAAACTTTTCCAGACTACGCATCAATCTTCTATCTCCGAGTTTCTTATCAATGGCATTTATCATCACCCGAGCTCTCTGCTTGTCTTGTTTGCTCCATTTTTTCTTTGACAAGTACTCCATTTGAATACCAATAGCAATACAATTGAGAGCGGTGCGAACATAGTTTAGTGTGCCGTCACTAAACCTGTGAAGTTCATCAGTGCACATCAAACGATTTCTGTCCATGTTATCTTGATAGATAATGCCTTGGATATCATGGTAAGCAGTGTAGGGAGTCATTTTTCTGAGATCTAAACGGTATGAGTCTGGTCTTGAGAGATTTATCTTCTTTTGTTAGCTTTCAACTGCCAGTTGTAGATCCTCCATACGTTCATAAATGACAATGCGTCTCATGTACATTCTTAAAGCCACATTTAGTGCAAATCGTTCATCAAAATTAAGGTTGGTCATCTTACCTTGAACAAGAAGAAGTAACATATCTTCAATGTCTTGGTAACGAAGTCTTTTGAAGTCGCCTTCTCGAAACCTGTATAGTTGATCGTCCTGCCTTCGAACAGTAATCTCTTCCAAATGTTAGTAACCAAAAAACTCCATGATCTTGAGACTGGTAACAGCAATGATCATGTGTCTTGAGTAGACATCTTTTTAATTTTCCATGTTGGTAGCATATCCATAGAATCTCTGATGTTTTGGTCCCTAGTGATATGTTCCCCAGTAGGCATGCTTGTCGTAGACAACTTGTGCTGGACTCTATATACTTCTAGGAACTTTGTCTTCAATCCATTTAACATGACCATAATCAACAGCCTTCGTCTTGGTAAGTGAGGTTGTATATTTTTGACTTAAGCTCCCTCCTTTCAGATATTCGAGATCATTATTGATGAAGTGATCAAAAGGGATAACTTGATGACCTCATGCATTCTGAATTAAAGGAAGGGGCTTGCTGAGATCATGGGGATACGGTCTTCCTTTAGGATTATGCCAATCTAACTGATCATTGGTAGCTTTGAATACTTCTTCCAAGTGGTATTGTAATTCCACTACACTCTTGCACGTGCCTTTCATGAGATCATATGTTGGACTGGTCAACACATCTTGAGTCAAATTGTTTAATTTGAGCCGGTTCATGATAAAGGTAGAGAAATCGATAAGAGTGGCTAGAAACTCATCAAACGAGGATTGTGTGCATGAAGCTTAAGCCAACTGATTCATCCATGATTGAGGAGGTCGGTCGTCAACAGTATTTGTTTTGTTCCATTCACGATCAGGAGTTTGAGAGCCTGATGGATTCCACAATCGTTCATCAACAGCTATTATCTCTCTTACAGGTGATACATCATCATTTCTTGTGTTGAACTCTTGATGCAATGGTTCTTCCAAATCATCAACCCTTGGACCATGCTCTTCTGCTTGAGCAGACTTGCCTGATGATTTTGGTTGAGATATGGATACACCTTTGTAAGAACTTGTAGACTTGGACTCCTTTTGAGTTGCTTCTTTTGATGACTCTTCCTTGCCTGATCTCCTTGGCTTCGTCCCTCGGTTTGATCCAGCGGAGGGTTCTTCATCTTTGTCTTGATCACCACGTCCTCTCTTTAGGGTCACCACAACACCATATGAGGCAAAGAGGTCCTTGTCCGAGTTGTACAATTCAATCAATGTATTGTAAGATCTTCTTAATGTCTGGGAAACGTCTGATCTGTTCATTGATTTATTTTCATCAATTTTGTCGATGAGAATCTTCTTTAACTCGAATTCTGAGAGAGATGTCATTACAGCATAAGATGTCTGAGGTTGATTGGACGATCTATCCAATACTTCATCTCCTAGAGATTCTGTGACAAACTTCTCAACCTTTGGCAAGATCTTGGATACTTGAGCTTTAAACTGAGCTTTAACCTGATCCTAGATTATGGCCTTAATGTTTAATTCTATCTGGTTAAGAAATTATTCATTCTCGGCTTGAGATTCTTCTCTGAGCTTGTTTGATTTTAGCTGAATAGCCACATTCACTTCATCTTTCATCTTAGACGCAAGGTAGTTATCAACAATGCCTGGAATAGATGATACAACTTTAGCAAATTGATTGGTTTGTTTGAGCTCAAACAGTTTAGTCTATAATGAGGAAACCCTTCGTTCAAAACCAAATAAAGATGAAAAGTTAGGGATATTTGGCAAGGTTGTTGTTGGAATAGTTGTTGTTGTTGTGGAATTATGTGTTTATTATTGAGGTTGAATGATTGGAATGGGTGTTTGAGGAATTGTAGTGTCAGAAGAAGGTGTCGTAGTAGTGACGGAAACTGATACATTAACAGGAATATTGGATTGAATATTTAGATTTAAGATCGAGTCGATACCTGTGTCTGGAGTTGGATTCATGAATTTAGACACCAAGTCAGATGAAACAGAGGAGCTTTGTTGTTGCACTATTGGAAGTTCAGTAGTGAAAGTCACGTGAACCTCTTCTTTTTCTTGATTAACTTGAGCATTCGTCATTTTAGCATCTCGTCTTTCCAGGTTGAGGTTCAAGTCTCCGTATAGTTCCTCATCTTCTTCATCTTCTTGTTCTCCTCCCATAACATTATCCTCATCCTCTGGATTTTCTTATTCTTCCGTAATTTCATAGTCAAGTGGTGTTGAAACCATCTGATCAGAAGACACGTCATCATCATCATTTTCTTTTTCTTCTTCTTTTTCTTCTTCCTGATCATCTGCTTTGTATGTGGACAAGTTTGGGTGAACAAAATCATCTCCGTCATTATCTGATTTTGTTTCTCCACTAACATTCTCTTGATCATCATCTTCATCATCATTGTCATTTTCACTGTCATGCTCATCATTGTCTTCATCATCCTCTCCTTAACTGTATGTCCAAGATTCTTCTTCACTCTCTGATCTGTATTCGGGTACATCAGGAACCTCTGGTTTGTCACCAGCTCCTTTATTTGTACCAGATATGTTTTGTTGCTGCTCATCAGGAACCTTTGACTGAATGTCAACTCCATCACCTAAGCCACTAGCGTGAGAGCTGTAAGTTTGTATTTTACTCCTTTCAATAGCAATCTTCATCTTTTGAGCTTCAGTCAAAGCGACCTCAAATAGCACCGTTAGACCTTTTGACTTTGTTGCAGATTGCTTCTTCTTGGCAGCTTTATCTCCCTTAGCTAAGGTCGTGATTCTTTTACCTTTAGAAGCTTGAGTAGACTTTGTCTTGGGAGATGATTCAGAATCAGCTTTATTCTTTGTAGTTTTTGGTTTTGGAGTCTTTTCAGCAGTAGCATAAGCACGGTAAGTCATGTAGGCTTTGGACTCCAACATAGCTTGATTGGTCAAGTGCTGAGGGAGAATAGCAC
>BQNB010008175.1:71399-90953 GCA_026074375.1 Tanacetum coccineum
CGCGCGTCACATTAAATGTGTAGGGGTATATATAGATATTTTTCTCTTAGAAAAATATCTCTTCTCATTTTCTAAATAATATCTCTAGTTTCTCTCTCAACTCTCTCTCCTCTTTCTCTCTCTAAATCAACTCACTTTCTTTATCTCTTTTCTAGTTCAATTCGTATTGTGTTATACGAAGTGTATGTGTTAATCGGGATCCTACACTTAAACTTTGGTACATTAAATGATCTTGCTCGTAAAGATCTTGTTAGCGGCCTACCTCGGTTGAAGTTTGAGAAATATCATCTATGCTCCGCATGCCAACTTGGAAAGAGTAGGAAAGCTACCCACAAACCCAAGACGATTAACACCATTATGGAAGTTCTACACACCCTTCACATGGATTTATGCGGTTCGATGAGAGTGCAGAGTATTAATGGGAAGAAATACATTCTGGTAATAGTTGATGACTACTCCAGGTTCACATGGGAGATGTAACACCCCCAAAAATACAACAACGCAGTGGAATACCACTTGGGGTGCTACTTCATAATACACAGCGCTAGATACAAGAGAACGACCTCTAAATGTGTCGTTTATAAAACAATCTCGTTGATTTTCTGAAATCCAAAATAATAGTTGTCCCATAATTGCATCATCATGAAAAACTTGAATGTAAAGACTCCAATGCACATCAAATAATCCAAGCATCTAATTCACCTGAGAAAAACATGCTTAAAAGTGTCAACATTAAAGTTGGTGAGTTCATAGATTAGTTTAAATATGAATGTAATCCACTGTATCATCACAGTACCATGTAAAAATCCCAAAGATTTATAAAGAATGCACGACACATTTTATGTCACCAAAAGTACCAATCTTATCCTAAAGATTTATAAAGAATGCATGACCAATTTAATGTCACCAAAAGTACAAATCTTATTCCAAAGATTTATAAAGAATGCATGACCAATTTAATGTCACCAAAAGTGTTTCAAGTATGTATTGCCATTTTATTCAAGGCAACGTAAATATCCATGTGAGTATAAAACAAAGAATTTTCCCGTGATAATGCAACACATGCAGATCTCACAAAAACTAGATTACATTTACACTAAGCTCATGACACTGAAGCTCGACGATCTTTCTTGCAATTAAACTATATATTGCAATTTCTGCCCGATTAGATGTTCAACCCGAAAACATCTTAAATTCGACATGCTATAACGTTCGTTCCCGGTGATAGCTAATCACCCGAACGGGGAGGTCGTTTCCCGAATAGATCTATTAAATAACATTCGCGCTCACATAATGTAATTCCCAAACTACATCTATGCATTGCAGTTCTGATAAGGGGCCTCAACTTGGGTTAATTCGTACTTAGGCAAAAATGTAATCAATACTTGCGTCTAATTTATAAAACAAAACATGTTGTATCCGTTTATAAAACGATGCATATTTTCACCCAAAAAATATATATAACCGTTATCTAAGACGAGTAAAAGTGAGGCTATGAAACACATAATATCCTTTAAAAACAATCACGTTGTTATAAGATAACACGTAAGTAAAGAGTATTGTAGACAAGCATGTATTCCCCCTCGCGGGTTTATAAACATTCAAAAGATTTGAAAAGCGAGGTTATGAACTACGACTTCTGATGATGAAGACCGATTGATAGGTAGGATCTAAATGCACTTTGATGACGATGAATGATTGTCAGTTAGGCATCTAATATGTCAAAATGCGAAAGGGAAAGGACGAAGCTGCTTGACAGTGAAGAGCCAGCCTTACACTTAACGGCTAAGTCTCCAACTAGCCTAGGGATAATGTGTTTGGGTTTCTCGACGAATGGTTATGTCTATACGTCACGTGAATAAAAATTTAGATTTAATCTTTGATTGGTTGTGGCGTTGGTTAAATAAATAATTTAGAATATCCAATGTGGTGTAAGTAATATACATTATATATTACATATGAAAAATAACCCTTATATGCTTCATACCGTGAGTTATATCACAAGGACAATTAATCCAAAGATTAGTGAAAAGGTATAATATACCTTGCAGGTATTATATAATAAGTGTGAATAAAATAATTAACCCAATTAGTTTGACTCATTTTCTGAAATCACCACTTAATTAAACAAAAGTATTAATGTAACGTAACCGTAACCGTTTTAAGATTTTCAATTATCGTTTTCCGATGTTTGTAACGCCTTTTACTAACAATTATATATGTTACCTTCTAGCTGATAATTATAAAATATAAATTAATATTTTATAACTTATATTTCATTTCCTCGACAAATCGCGTCTAACATAATCGACTCATTGTAAAAATATAGTTTTCGCCCGTTGTCAGGTTATTGTATAGTTATACTTTAATATATTTTAAAATATAACTTAGCTCCTTTATTGGTTTTTTTTTATTATTAATACCAATATACGTTTTTTTTTTTTTAGGGGACCAATTAATAGATATAGGTAGTTTATCATAATTTCATCGTGACTTTCCCGTATATATATCGTTTTCCAGTTTCGCAAAACTCGACGTTTTCTCTAAAATCAATATGTTGCAATTTTTAACGTTTCCATATTTCAATGCTCGCGTTTTTAGATATACCATATATATATATCATTATACTTAAATTAAACCAAACTAATAAGTCTTATATTTATTTAACCGATTAAACCCTCCAAATTATTAGTTTTTCCCGGTTTTTAAAATTTGTAAAAGCTTACGTTATTTTCATTGCTCAAAGTATAACTAGACAAACCTCGTTGTTTCGTTGAACCAAAAGCACCTCTTGTTGTTCCGCTAAAACCAAAACGACCCCTATGCTGCCACTATATACCAAACGCACCCTATTTTGATTTCTTATGCCAAACACACCCTTTTTGTGTTAAACCCGTATCCAAACGCACCCTAATTCGATATTAATGTACAAAACAAGCACCCCCTTCGTATTTCACCCTTTATTTTTTTCTTATTTTTTTAGGTGCGGCTGCCATAAACCAAACATACCATCCGGTGGTTTCATATATAACCCGGCGCCTATACGTGGCGGCAGACCCACACCAAACCCACCCAGGGTGGCGGCTGCCCAACCAACGCCCACTTGTGCGGAGACAGCCCAAACCAACCACACCTCCTTGGTGGCTGCACTCCAACCAATCGCCCCCCTTTTATATTTTTATAAATCATAGTCAAACACCACCAGCTGCTAAATAATAAACGAACCGCACCCTTGGCGCTAGTGTTAAACTAAACGCCCCTTGGTGTTTTTATTACAATCAAATGCACCCTCGTGAAATCAACCCGAGACAACCCTTCCCCCGGCTATACCCGGTTGTCCCGGCTCTTTGACAGCCAACACACGCACCCCGGTGGCGGCTTCCATAAACCCAACGCACCCTATGGAGGTGGTTCACGGCAAACCCAAAAACAACGCACCCATTGGAGCTTATGAACACCTCGAACCCGCCCTTCGTGGCTTATAAAAGCGAAAACATACGCCCCTTGGTGGTGTGGTCTGTTTAACCACTGGAAAAAACACCCTGATTAGAACAAAAACCAAAGTACCCTTGTGCTTTCATTCACGTAAACAACCACCCCTGTGGAGCCGGCTGTCCCGAAAACAAACACCCCTTTATGGTGGTGGTTTGGTGTTGATGTCGGAGTGTGGTGAACACGAGGATGGTGCGATGGTGAGGTGATGATGGTGTTGTGGGGGGTGGTGTGGTAAGGAGGAGTGGCGGGGTGGATGTGATTGTGGTTTCGGAGGGTGGCGGTGGGGAGTTGGAGAGGGCGTGTAGGGAGAGTGGTTGGTGGATCGGTTAGATCGGTAAATAAGGAGCTCTTTTTGGAGATCACGGAAACTACGCCGGAAAAGTTTTCGGCGGTGGTGGGGACGGAAAAGTTCTACGGAGATGGTGGTGGTGGCCGGACGGTGGGGCGGCCGACATGGGAGGCAGGACGTAGAGATTTAGGGAGTGTGTGTGTATACTTTTGATGGAAATGAGAAAGATGTATATAATTTTTATATATATATTAAAAGTTTATATTAAAAGTGACAAGGTAATATAGTCCAGGGTCTAAAGTGTAACTTCTTTATTATAGTTTTGGTAAAAACGGTTCGGGACTCATTTGAGCGACTTAACGGATGATTCAACTCTCGAAACTTGCGCCATTGTTCTCCAAATCATTTTTCTGATAAAAATGAGTATTCGCTTGATAATATTTCATAAATATTTATAAAAACATTTAATAAAATATTCTGTTATTCAATTTATGAACCGGTTTCGCTTCGTCCTCAAAATAAAAACTGGATTCACCCGAGTATTCGCGTATCCACAAAGTTTTTAATTAAAAATATGACTAATTTGATTTAATCATTTTTATTAAATAATTAACTGATAATTAAAACAAAATCTTATTATTTGTGTGTCCGCGTTGTATATTGTTTGAATTTATGATTGCGGATGCTGTTTTAGCCTTTTCGGCTCGTTTCCGGTCTCGGGCAAAAACTGAAAAGATGTCAGAATGTCGGTTTCACATCAATTGCTTTAGGGGTCGTGCGTGAAAAACGTGATTTAGATGGGTGTTCTCGTAAGTCAAGCCAGACTAAAAGTCAAAGAGAGTAAAATAGTTATCTTAAAAATCGAAAATTCTAAGATTACAGTACAGCTACCCCTTAAAGAAAAATCCTCGTCGAGATTAAATGTGTTTTATCGCTTAGTGTGTCTAAGAAAAGACTTAAGATTTTCTTAAACAGTTGACATGACGTTGATACCTTATTTCATGCAATATTGGTGTTGTTCTACACCTCTTAATATTATAATCTCGGCTAGTTGACTCAGGTTATCCTATCCATTAGAATAGGTATCTTAGGGAAACATCGTTTCAAGGTTCTATTATTTGTATAAACGCTTTATGAAGAAAGCTACTTAATAGTGAAACACATTCAGTGGAGAAAGTGTCAGTCGCATGGTTAATCTATATAAGGTTATAATGTCTTATGGCAGAGTCTCTTTTGCTATCCGTAATGTTTGATGATTCACATCCACGTGGCTTATGGATGTTAAGTACTCAAACTTACCTCTGCAGTACTAATTTGTATCATGACTTAATTTGGTGTATATTGGTCTGCAATGAATAATTCAACTGAATGCTATATCGACATAGGCTTATCTTGTTCAAGGTAGGTTTCATCACCTAGTTGATAAAGTTTGTACAATCTGGGACCACTCCAGGACCCAACAACAGCAACATAACAACAATACTATAACAAATAGTGATGGATACAGAGGGTGAGGACCCTCGAGAAACAATAACCACAGAATAAGTTCTATAAATGAGAGGAGCTCAGGAAGAGCTAGGCGATAGACGGGACGGATTTTGGTCTCAGTCGCTAGTTTGAAGGACGAAATCAACTCCATTAGTTCAAGTGTGTAACAAGTCTGTTAGTTCCACGATATAGTTCCATTGATTGCGGGAATTGGCACGGCTAAAAATATAACTTAAGAATGAAATAAGGTAGTTCTAAGTGAGGCCTCAAGATTCTGCTGAGTGGTAGAACACGATTGTGTTTCTAGACCCTTTTCAACAGATTCTAGCGATTTTTGAATTTAGGTTCATACTCGTGTCATATCGGATACCATTAAGCCCACTCATTTATAATTCATTATTTTGCATAAAGAAGAGTCCTATTTTATGTATAATAATCCAATTGATAAACTTATGGTCGGTGATTCATATTTTATTTATTTAAATATAATTGAAAAGGGTCCCATTCTTTCAAATATAATAAATTTATTAACTTCCTCTACTTAATAATCCCCGGTGCAATACGCGTACTCTCATAACCTTCAGGGTGGTTGACATGACAATGCATGTGCTCTAATGAGTATGGGACGAGTGATTTACAAGTCGTCTTTGGAAGCTGGGAGTAAAAACTGCCAGGCGAGATCAACATAGAGTTCAAGATAGTTACTCTGAGTACACGCCCTGGTGCCACGCCCTCGTAAACCAGGTTAAAGTCTCGATGAACTGTCAGCATAGCAATTATCATAATTCTCATACTCTCCTATTACCAGTCCCGCCAATACAGACATCTAGTAACATTTAGATTCATACATAATCCTATGGAGACAGAATTATAACGGCCTTCGTGTAATACGATATTATATAAAGTTGTGAAGAAAATTAATGTCCTTAGAGACCATTGTTTAACTTACAATGCCCGAGGACGAAATGAAACCATTGTGCACATTTCACACCGTCTAAGAAGTACATTGAGTCCATTGTAAACTCACAAGTCTGACGGAGTAGAATAAGACATTGTTATAACTCACAATTGTTCCTAAATTTTCTGTTATTTTTATATAATTCTTTTATATTAATAAGCGTACGATATACTGCCGATAGGAATGCAAGCATATATATTTTATATATCATGTATGCCTCGTAAGCACTTAATGAAGACGTAATGTAAGCACATAAGCAAGTAGTGTGTATGCACTTTGAAATTGTTTGTTGTGATGCAATGTTCTGACGGAACAACGAACTATAGTCTAGGGTAAAATATGCAACTAGTTCTCTATAGCAGTGCTCTGATAACAATATGGCCTAACACCCCTCCAACAACTATACGACAATGCCTCGCGGAAATACCACATGGGGTGCTACTTTCATATTACACAGCGTAGATACAAGAGAAGACCTACTAAGTGTCGTTTGTAAATAATTCTCGTTCGATTTAATCAAAATCTGAATTTGATATAACAAAATGTCATAATTGCATTATCTCACAATGAAAAAAGCTTGTATGTATAAATCTCCAATTGCACTTCAAGAAATCCGTGCATACTAATTACCTGAGAAAAAATGGCTTAAAAAGGTCAACATAAAAGCCTGTCGTGAGTTCATAGATTTGTTTAAATATGAATGTAATCACTGTATCATCACAGTACCTGTAAAAATCCCAAAGATTTTATAAAAGAATGCCACGACACTTTTTATCGCACCCAAATAAATCAATCTTATCCCAAAGATTTTCATAAAATCGCATGACAAATTTTATGGCCCAAAAGTACCCATCTTTATACCAAAGATTTTAATATAGTATGCATGACAAATTTTTATGTCACCAAAAGTGTATAAAAAACTGGACACCCCAGTGCTATGATTTACCTGAAAATAATATATATAAGGTAGTGACGAATGAATTTCCCGTGATAATTGCAAACACTTGCCAGATCTACAAAACTAGATTACATTTTACACTAAGCTCATGACACTAAAGCTCGACGATCTTTCTTGCAATTAAACTATATATTGCAATTTCTGCCCGATTAAGATGTTCAACCGAAAAATATTAAGATTCGACATGATATAAGTTTAGTTCTCGGTGATAGTCTAAATCACCCGCAAAGGGAGGTCGTTTCCCGTATAGATCTATAAATACATTCAGCGCTAACATAATGTAATTCCCACCTACATCTATGCAATTGACAGTTTCATGTTAAAGGGGCTCAACTTGGGTTTATCGCTACTTAGGCAAAACAATGTAATCAATTTGCGGTCAATTTATAAAACAAAACATGTTGTATCCGTTTATAAAACGATGCATATTTTCACCCCAAAAATATATATAACCGTTATCCAAGACGAGTAAAAGTGAGGCTATGAAACACATAATATCCTTTAAAAACAATCACGTTGTTTATAGATAAAAACAGTAAGTAAAGAGTTTGTAGACAAGCATGTATTCCCCCTCGCGGGTTTATAAACATTCAAAAGATTTGAAAAGCGAGGTTATGAACTCACATTGATGATGAAGAATGATTGATAGGTAGGCATCTAATTCACTTTGATGACGAAGAATGATTGACAGATAGGCATCTAATATGCAAAATGCGAAAGGAAGACGAAGCTGCCTGACCGTGAAGACGCAGCTTAACTTAACGGCTAAGTCCCACTAGCCTAGGATAATGTGTTTGGGTTTCTCGACGAATGGTTATGTCAACACGACACGTTGATAAAAATTTAGATTTAATCTTTGAAATGGTTTGGTGGTTGGTTAAATAAATAATATTAAATATTCCCAAGTGTGTATAATATATATACTTAATATATTACATATGAAAAATAACCCTTATATGCTTCATACCGTGAGTTATATCACAAGGACAATTAATCCAAAGATTAGTGAAAAGGTATAATATACCTTGCAGGTATTATATAATAAGTGTGAATAAAATAATTAAACCCAATTAGTTTGACTCATTTTCTGAAATAACAACTAAATTAAAACAAAAAGTACTTTATGTAACGTAAAGTACGTTTTTAAGATTTTCAATTAGTTAACCGATGTTTGTAAAGACCTTTTACAACATTATTAGGTCTACCTTTCTAGGCTGATAATTATAATATATAAATTATTATTTTATAACTTTTATTTCTTTTCCTCGACAAATTCGGTCTAACATAATCGATCATTGTAAAAATATAGTTTTCGCCCGTTGTCTGGTTATTGTATAGTTTTATACTTTAAATATATTAAAATATAAACATTTTGCTCCTTTTTTGGTTTATAATACAAATATACGTTTTAGCGGACCATTAATGATATAGGAAGTTTATATTATTTCATGTGACTTTCCCGTTTATATATCGGTTTTAAGTTTACGCAAAACTCGACGTTTTACTTAAAATCAATATGTCTGCAATTTTGAACGTTTCCATATTTCAATGCTCGCGTATTTTAGATATACCATATATATATTTATCTTTATACTTATATTAAACCAAACTAAGAAGTCAATTTATTTATTTAACGGATTATACACAATTATTATTTATCCCGGTTTAATATTTGTTAAAAGCTTACGTTATTTTCATTTGTCAAAGTATAACTAGACAAACCCTCGTTGTTTCGTTGAACCAAACGCACTCTTGTTGTTCCGCTAAACCAAACGCCCCTATTGCTGCCACTATACCAAACGCACCCTATTTTGATTTCTTATGCCAAACACACCCTTTTTGTGTTAAACCCGTATCCAAACGCACCCTAATTCGATATTAATGTCAAACAAACGCACCCTCGGTGCGGCTGCCATAAACCAAACATACCCTCCGGGGTTTCACTATTTAACCCGGCGCACCCTATAGTGGCGGCAGCCCACCAAACCCACCCCAGGGTGGCGGCTGCCCAACCAAACGCCCCCTTGTGCGGTGACAGCCCCAACCAACACACCTCCTTGGTGGCTGCCACCCAACCAAACAGCCCCCCTTTTATATTTTTATAAAACCATACAAACACCCCTAGCTGCTAATAATAAACCGAACGCACCCTTGGCGCTAGTGTTAAACTAAACGCCCCTTGGTGTTTTTTAATACAATCAACATGCACTCGTGAAATCCAACCCCGAAGACAAAAACCCTTACCACGGTATACCCGGCTGTCCCGGCTGTTTGACAGCCAACACACGCACCCCGGTGGCGGCTGCCATAAACCCAACGCACCCTATGGAGGTGGTTCACGGCAAACCCACGACAAACGCACCCTGGTGGGTGTATACGAACCAAAAACAACGCACCCATTGGTGCTTATGAACACCTCGAACCCGCCCTTCGTGGCTTATAAAAGCGAACCAGACGCACCCTTGGTGGTGTGGTCTGTTTAACCACTGAAACAAACACCCCTAAATAGAACAAAAACCAAACGTACCCTTGTGGCTTTCATATCACGTAAACAACCACCCCTGTGGACCCGGCTGTCCCGAAAAGAAACACCCCTTTATGGTGGTGGTTTGGTGTTGATGTCGAGATGGTGGTGACACGAGGATGGTGACGATGGTGAGGTGATGATGGTGTTGCTGGTGGTGGCTGTGATGTGGTTTCGGAGGTGGCGGTGGGGAGATGGAGAGGCGCGTGTAGGAGAGTGAGTTGGTGGATCGGATAGATTGGTAAATAAGGAGTCTTTTTGGAGCTCACCGGAAAACTCCGCCGGAAAAGTTTTCCGGCGGTGGTGGCCGGAAAAGTCGCCGGAGATGGTGGTGACTGGCCGGCGGTGGGGCGGCGGAACTTGGGTGGAGGGAGAGAGAATCTTAGGGAGTGTGTGTTTATACTTTTTGATGGAAATGAGAAAGGTTGTTATATATTTTTTATCCTTATATTTATAAAGTTTATATTAAAAAGTGACAAGGTTATATAGTCCAGGGTCTAAGTGTAACTTTTTATTATAGTTTTTGGTAAACAACGGTTAGGGGACTCATTTGTGCGGACTTTAACGGATGATTCAACTCTCGAAACTTGCGCCATTGTTCTCCAAATCATTTTTCTGATAAAAATGAGTATTCGCTTGATAATATTTCATAAATATTTTATAACATTTAATAAAATATCTGTTATTCAATTTATGAACCGGTTTCGCTTCGTCCAAAATAAAAATGGATTTCAACCCGAGTATTCGCGTTATCCACAACGCTTTTAATTAAAAATAATGACTAATTTATTTAATATTTTTATTAAATAATTACTGATAATTAAAAACAAAATTTAATTATTTTTGTGTGTCCGCGTTGTATATTGTTTGAATAATGTTTGCGGTGCTGTTTTAGCCCTTTTCGGCTCGTTTCCAGGTCTCGGGCAAAACTGAAAAGTTGTCAGGAATGTCGTTTCACATCAAATTGCTTTAGGGTCCGAGCCGTGAAAACGTGATTTAGATGGTTGTTCTCGTAAGACAAGCCAGACCTAAAAGTCAAAGAGGTAAAATAGTTATCTTAAAAATCCGAAAATTCTCAGATGTTACAGTTTACGTTAAATGTTGATTTTTAACTTACGCGATTTAACTTTAACTATTAAAATTAAAAGTAAACGCGTGCGAGAATAGAAATAAATAGTGGATTAAATAGCGTCGTAAATGACCTGAAAATACATAATGTTACAGTCTCCTCCGGTTAGAAGAGCCTTGTCCTCAAGGCTCAGGTTGCAACACCTGAAGAAGGTACGGGTTCAGAGAAGGGATGTGGAAATTTCTTCCGGATTTGTCTTGATGAAGAGGTGTAGGTTTTAAGATGACTACTCTCAGCATGACATGGTTCTTCCTGAATGCATAGGTAATCAGTCTATGCACCAAATATACACAAGTGATTAGGCTATGTATATTTGAGGGCCAACGATGCAATGCTCATTTTCATCAAAATAGTGTGATGTAGGAAATGTATCAAATAGTTTTATAACGAAATGAAATAGTTGATAAAGTAAACGGGAAGTAGCTCATAGGGTGACAACAAAATGGTTTATAGGTTGACATCAAGATTGTTTGTAAAGCGATAGGTCATAACAAGTATAAAGAATATCCGAACAAACGCAGAAATAGTCAAAGAGAATGAACATAAAGAATTATTCAATCAACAAAATAAACGTAAAGAGTCGTGTTATAAAGGTAGGTGCTCCAAGGTAACACATATGAGGTGACAAGTTAATTGTCGTACTCCCATCAATTGGAAGCCTTCAAAATGATGGATTACAAAACAACATATGCGATTCAAAAGCATAAGAAGAGTGTTCCAACTTAGAGTCGAATGGTAAAATAACTAGTGGAATTTACAAACTATGCCAAATTTTGATGTCATCAAAAGGGAATAAAGTAAAGTCGCGTAAATGGTTGAAGTTAATCGTAAGAGATCAAGAAGAAATTAGCCCATAAGTATAGGTATCCTTATATAATACCAGTATTGACGTCCAAGGGAGTAAATGAGAAATCAGGAAGTACACAAAAAAGCAGATGATCATAAAATATTTATATAACAGGACCCCGATTATTAAAGGGGGGTTTTATATAGTAAGACGTCATATGATAGATGTAAGAGAACGAAATCTTAGTCTAGTATTAAATACTCAATATCCATGTAATAGTAGTAGGGATGCAAAAGAAAGCATATAAGTTACCACAAAGCAAGCGCGCGCGGATATCGGATAAAACAAGGAGAGACTCTAAATTTTGAAAAACATGGTCATAGTCTAGGTTTTAAAAACGACCTAGTTCTCTAGGACTTCAGCTCTGATACCAATTTGTAACACCCCTAAAAATCTGGTAACGCAGTGGAATAGTAACATTAGGGTGCTACTTCATAGTTCATACGCACAAGTCACAGAAAACGACCTCACAAGAGGCGTTTAATATAAATTTCACATTTGATATATAAAATCAAAGTTTATAAAGGGATTCTATTATAACGCAATCCAAAACATTTTGTTTAAAATGTTTGTCAAATGGTACTCAAGTTATTAAGCCTTCAAAAATATATATCCGCGCGACTCGAATGCTCCCAATGCTCCACTAGCAAAATAGTAACCTGAGAAAATACATGCAAAACGTCAACAATAATGTTGGTGAATTCATAGGTTTAAGTAAAAGCAGTATTGAAATAATTTAAGAGAT
Organism: Tanacetum coccineum; assembly: GCA_026074375.1. NCBI lineage: Eukaryota > Viridiplantae > Streptophyta > Magnoliopsida > Asterales > Asteraceae > Tanacetum > Tanacetum coccineum. The sequence continues at coordinate 83,833 of BQNB010008175.1, forward strand.
ATTTCAGAAGAAAAGTAGCGTTACAGTATTTCAAAGCAGTATTTAGGAAATCCAAATAGTGATTTAATAAAATCAAGAAGTATTTAAAAGTGGACCACAAGACTTAAGTAATGGTGGACTAAGTACATATTCCGAAGTCCAAAACAAGTATTATTGCACTAAGATCATGACATCGAAGCCGTATTCGTAATTATAAGGGAATTGCACCCGAGTTCGTAATTATAACGGAATTGCACCAGTAATCGTAATTATAACGGATTTGCACCAGTAATCGTAATATAACGGAATTGCACCAGTAATCGTAATATAACGGAATTGCACCAGTAATCGTAATATAACGGAATTTGCACCAGTAATCGTAATTATAACGGATTTGCACCAGTAATCGTAATATAACGGAATTTGCACCAGTAATTCATGGCTCTTAGACAATAGCATTCAGGCAATAATCTAGATAGCATACAATTTGAAAAACACTTGTGTCCAAAGTAAAACAATCATGTCCAAAATTTACGGTTTCAGATATAGGTATTCAACGACCTCAAATCACGTAGTAACAAATCAAGCTTTGATAAAATTAGTCATGTAATGCTTATGTAGAAGAAATCAATAGTAAAACGAGCATGTATTCTCACCCCGAAAACAGTTTATGAAAACCATTAAAAGAGAAAAGGTAGGGCTATGAACTCACAAAGTATTGAAAGGTAATTGTACTGTAGTAAAATATATGAGTTTGTAAAAGAGCATGTATTCCCCTCGCGGGTTTATAAAACATTAAAAAGATTGAAATGCGAGACTATGAACTCACCTCAGAAGTGAAGCGACGAATAAGTCGAGTGAATGAATAAAAACGCGTCACGGAAATATCCGAAAGCAACCTAAATAGATATCGGTCGAATAAGTACTAAGTACTATGAATAACTAATGCCGTATATAATTCTATATAGCTACATCACCATCTAATCGTGTTTGTGAAATAATGATTAAATCGCATTTGATAAATAAATGCCATGTATTTAAGCTCGTATAATCGCATAACTTAGTTCAATCGCCTTTGTAAAATAATATTTATAAAGTTTAAAACAAATATAAATATTATTTAAGTATTTCCAAAATGTTTCGCAAAAATTTTTATTAATGACGAACCAACACTATTCATCTCAGGAAATAGTGCACAAGTTAGAAAATAGTGCGTAACTTTCTCGTTTTAAGCCCGTTTCTTACGTTTCTTATGTCCACACTTTCGTATTAAAATGAGTTATCAAAATTTGACATTTTTATATTTTTAGTCCTCTGATGAACAGTGATTTTCACTGTTCATACCAGTTATAAAATTATTTTTATAACTTTAGAAATCGTAAAACCCGTAAATGGCGTATCTCATTCGTTATAGCTCCGTTTTTAGCGATTCTTTCGAGTACGTTCTCGTAATTAAAAGTTCTATTTATTTATGATGTTTTCCAAAAATAAATACCTCTGATGAACAGTAACTTTTTATAAAAGTATTAATTATCGTAAACTCGTAATTAGCGTATCTTCTTCGTTATAAATCGATTTTTCGAGTTCTTTACATGCTTGGAATCGTTATGAGACGTACTATTTTTATAATCTATAAAATCCATGCCTTAAAAATCGAACTTTAATAGCCCCTTTTTTTAATATTTTGTAAAAATAGGTTTTAAAACTTGATTCTGTAACTTTTTATTTAATCACTTGTTATAAGTCCTCCATAAGTTTAGTAATATCCATTGTTCTTACATATTTTAGTGTCATCATATGTCCAAGAGTCCATGGTAACAAGTCCTTAACAAACTTTTAACTCATAAACTTGATTAAGTAACTTTTACTTACTTGTTTATACACTTGAACTTTTTCCACTTAAACCAACATGATACCATACTTATAATCCCATTATTTCATGATATTATCAACCTCATAACAGATGTAACAATGTTCAAAACAATGATCACAAGTAAAAAATATGTTTTACATGTTTAAAACATCCTAATGGTGATTTTGCTACATAGAACATATAGATGCATAAAATGATAAATGTAAAGTTATAAAGAGTTTTAGATAACCTTAGGATGATGTAATATGATAACCAACAAAATCCAAACCCTAGTTTAGATGATAAACCAAAGCTTGCACCACTTAGAAAACCTTAACTTTTCAAAGAAACCCTAGCTTTCTTTTCCTTGCTTTAATCCTTGTAAAGGCTTAACCAAGCCTTTAAACCCCTATGGTATGCCTTAGATATGATGTAGGATCACTTGGTAATGTGTTAAATAAAATTTTATAGATTGTGTAAGGGTTTTGAGGGTGAGCCGTGGGTAAGGAAGCACCAAAGAGAGAAAAAGGGTTGTTTTCACCTTATGAAATGGAATGTGTATGTGTATTATCTCTAGTTGCTAGCTTATATACTCCAAGGACTTGGTTGAGATCAAGACTAGATACATAATAGACATGATGAGGGAAATAAGGAAGAAAAATAAGCAAACACTATTCACAACATCATGTTTTAATTAGCTATATGTTGTACAAGACTTTTAGAAGATTTTTGCAAGATTTTTAAGATATTATCTCATATGTTTGCATCCATATCCGGCCCTATATTGATATAGGTGATGATATTTTGAAAGTTTTGGGTATTGGGTATAAAAGTGGGTATTTGTTGAAGCGTAGAAATGTTTTGGTGTTTCCGGGTATACCTAAATGTATTTAATTGCGAAACGTAAACGTTTTACGTAACCAATAAAAATAAAATATAAAAAGTTGATTATTACTTTCGTAAAAATAATATATTGCTTGCTTGACGAAAACTTTAATTCGTTTGGTGTCCGTTTACGCTAAACGATAATTTTTAACTTACGCGATTTAACTTAACTATTAAAATTAAAAGTAAACGCGTATTAGAAAAAAAATAATTAGTAAAATATATGACGTCGTAAATGACCTGAAAATACAGAATGTTACAAGTGAAAGTGGTTCCGGGTTCCAACAGTATGTCATGGATGATTGTGCTAACCAATGTTGGTCCAATGCATCGAGCCATTGGACCCCTAAAGGTTTTACGATATAAGATATCGTCCCTGATAAAGTACATGATGGATTTGCGCCTGATGCTTAGTGACTCTACTTTGTCAAGAGGTAGGATACCGTAAGATAAGTAGTTAAGATGGTTCCTTTGCTATGTATTCCCCCTCACTTGCGAGGTGACTAGTAGAGAGTCCTTGAATTCTTGGATTCGTTTGACCTCTACTATAATGTCTTTGCCTACGTGTTCAAAACTAAGCGCAAGGAGTTTGCTTACAGCATCGGCTTGCACGTTCATTCCCCTTTGGATATGATTGATAGAGAAAGAGCCGAAGTATGGAAGGATCTTATTTACCTGTTCCATGTATAACTTCATTGATTCTTCCTTTGCTATGTATTCCCCCTCACTTGCGAGGTGACTAGTAGAGAGTCCTTGAATTCTTGGATTCGTTTGATTTCTATCGTTTTGGCAATACACAAACCTGCTAGCAATGCTTTGTATTCGGATTCGTTGTTCGAGGCTTCAAAGTCGAATTTGAGAGCATACTTGAAATCGTGCCCTGAAGGAATTCTGAGCACTAACCCTGCCCATGAACCTGCCTTGCTTGACACGCTGTTAGTATGAAGAGTCCATGTTTCTTTGTCGTGGCCCGTGGGTTTCACGTGCGTTGTTGATTTCTTCCCCGTTGTGACTGTAGCTGGTGTGTCTACCTCGGCAAGGAAGTCTTCCATGATTTGCCCCTTGATTGATTGTCTTGATCCGAAGGTGATTTCGTACTTCTCAGCTCGATTGCCCATTTTGACATTTTGACTGCATACTCGTGGTTTGATAAAAACCAGTTTTAGTGGTTTGTTTGTGAGTTGCGTTTGACTCATTAGATTTCGTAGCTTATTCATTTATGAAACGACGTCGTTATGTGTTATGCCATGTTGTTTGATTGTTTCGGTTATGTCGTTTAGTAATTTTTTTGTTCGTGTTTGTTTGTGGGTTGCATTTGACTCAATAGATTCTTTCTGTCAGTTTATTTTGGTTATAAACTATGCAAATCACCTTTCTCATTATGATAGCAGTTTTTTTGCTATGATAGCTTGGTCCCGTGTTGGGTTCTACTTATGGTCGGTCAGGAAATTGGAGTCGAAAATCACAACCATTTTTCGTAGCCACTTTCCTATGTTTTAGCCGAAGCAGAAAGACACTGAAGGTATCCACTTCTCTCTCTCTCTCTCTCTCTCTCTCTCTCTCTATATATATATATATATATATATATATATATATATATATATTTGTAGGAATAGTTTCATATGCTTAGTTAGAGTAATAAATGACTACATGATTTTTCAGTAAAGATGCAAGATAGAATGAGTTTGCTTATATTTGTGAGAAGAGTCTGCTTACTATCGTTGTCAAGCCCTAAAACAACTGCAAACCGTTCTTCCACAATGATATGAAGAAATTTGATAATATTTCCGGTCAATTCGTTGTTGTGAAGACAGCGATAATGCGACCACGTACGAGGACTGTGCTATCCAACTTTTCGTCACAATGGTCGGTGGTTTCAGATTAATTGACGTAAACTCTTGAGGTGATTTGAGCAAACCACTAAAAGAATCATAACAGATCCTAATGGTCATCGTGTTGTTTAGCCATGTGTAAAACTTATTGAGTTTTTTTCGACCAAATGTAAAAGTTATTTGTTAATCAATTAATTTTAAGTTATCTATTAGTTTGTCGAATATTATGTTCCGCAGCAACGCGCGACCGCCTAATACATCGTTGTTAGTCAAATTTGATCGCCTCAAAGATAATTTTTGCAACTAACTTCTGAAAGGAATATTTTGCTAAACCTTTTTATTAAATAATTTCGTGTATAGCCAAACTAATTTAGTACGTGTGTATAGAGAAAATCTAATTTCCCACAACCTCATGGCTAGCTAAAGATATAATAAGTATGCATCTGAACAAAAAGTATACAAAGATGCGCTATGTGCGTAGATATACATACTTTAATAATCGATTAGTACGTGCGTGCTGGTTACTATTATTTAAGTTTCTTCTATTCACATCTATTGTAAATCTACACTAGACCGACCGTAGCTAAAATATGGATGCAAAGTTATAACAGTGACTTTTATTTAAGTTTCTTCAATTCATCTAGTAAATCCACACTAGAGAACCGTAGCTCAAATAAGTAGGGTTTTGACCGTACAATAGCAATGACTTTTTTCGGATATACCCAATTTGATACGTGAACTATTTTTTGTCCTATTTAATGTAACAAACTTTTATGTCTTGTGTTACATTGTGCTAACTTTTACAGGCTACCTATCAAATGTTTAAAAAACCGGTAAAAAACCAACATGGTATATTTAATGTTTGAGTTTTGGTCGTACAATAGCAACGAACTTTTTCAAATGTACTAATTTGGTACGTGAACTTTTTCAAACAACACCTAAAAGGAGACGAAACCACCACAATTTATAATCCTTCGTCTTCCTCCTAAAAAATCGGATCTTTGATTCTTTTCACCGGATCTCTGTGGGGGAGGGGGGGCTTCTAACATGGGTAAACCTGTTACCAATACCGATCCCGATGGCTGGACATGAATCTTCCGTAAAAACAAATTCACAACCTCAAAACCTATTCATAACCCTTATCAAAAAGATCTGGAGAAAACCGCCACCTCTTTCTATGTCACAAACTTCCCCGATTCAATCAATGCTAAAGATTTATGGACTGTTTGTACCCCTTTCGGTCGTCTCGTGGATGCCTTCATAGCCAATAAACGTTCAAAGGGAGGTAAGCGATTCGGTTTCATTTGTTACGTGGGTGTCAATGACATCACATCTTTTGTTAGGTCTTTATCTAACATTTGGATCGGGAGTTTTCATTTATACGTTACCACTGCTAGATTCCAACGACCTAACTCAATCAAATCTAATTTGAATCCCAAGCCTCATGCATCCCACAATGGGGCCATGGAAAACCCTAACCCTAAACCAAAAAACACCACATGCAACTCCACTGATATACCCACTGGAAAACCTTCTTTCGTGTCTGTAGTTCATGGTAGCACCAAATCATCCACCAATACATCTCAACCTGTCAAATCTCGCACCGTTTCCCTGATCAAGACCTGATTAGAATTGATGATGCAACGACAGTCCTTTTGGTTAAGCTTAAATATGTTAAATCGATGAGCAATATGCACCTTATTTGCAAAGACGAAGGCTCTGAGGATTTAAAAATTCATCATATTGGTGGACTATGGATTTGGATCCAATTTCCCACACCTGAAGCTTGTGTTGCATTCCAATCTAATGTAAGTCTCAAACGTTACTACTCTTCCTACACGTATGCTTCACCCTCTTTTAAGATTGATGAATGTTTAATTTGGATTGAGATCAATGGTCTCCCTCTTTGTGCATGGGGCTCTTCGACTTTCAAAAAAGTTGCTTGCTTATTTGGCAAATGAACAATCGGCTTCCATGTGTTCGGGTAGGGTGTGTATCTCTACAAAAACACACAGCTTCATATCTGAAAAAGTGGAAGTCGAAATTCATGGGGAAATTTTTGAAGTCAACGTTCATGAATTAGGTACTTGGAGCACTAACATAGTTGATGAGAATGATAATTCTCAAGACTCGGCATCTAGTGAAGATGAGAATGAACTGGAAAAGGTCGCGGATACTTTTGATGATAACTTGGCCGATGACATAGAAGATACCATTAAAAACCTTGAGGTAGACAAAGACAAGGAAGCTGTTCTAGAAAAGACACCTGAAGATGTTAATGGGTTCTGAACAAAAGTGGCAGTCCTGCTTTACAATCACAAAAAGAGGAGAATATGTCCGATTTTAGTTGTCCACCGGGCTTCGAGCATTTGAAAAAGGGAGCAACTAGTAGATGTTCTACGTCCTTTTCCAGGTATCGGAAAAAAGACATCAAAGGGTTTTCTCTTATACAATAATTATCTAATGAAGAATACTAGTAATCTTAAGATCAACTAAGAACAATAAGTGAGATGTGGGTTGGATTGTTAGAGAGAAACTTGGATGGAATGGATGAATGTATTATGGAATGTGTG
>BQNB010008176.1:0-47025 GCA_026074375.1 Tanacetum coccineum
ATTGAAGATATGTAATGCACATGATTTATATAAAACGGGTTGTATTGTCAATGAGCCGTTTATCCAAATCAATGCTACTTTTGTGGCACTAAATTTAACTCTTTGTGTTAAAGGAAAATAATGTGTATGGTGGTTTTATGTTTACAAATGGGTAGAGTTTTTGATTTTAGTTTGAAAGTAGTAGTTGGTTGCTTGCAACAAATAATAGAGGCAAAATGTCCATTATTTGTGTAGTTTTTTTTATGTAATGGAAAATATAGTCTAAGGTTGCTTTATGGGTTTAATATAATTAAGAAGGGTTTAGTTGGTTAGTTTTATAGAGTGTGGGGTTTAGTTTGTGGATTGTAGGGAATTGAGAGTTATAGTTGCTCCACTGTGTATGTGAATGGCCAGCATTAATCGTTTCGTCTGAAATCGCCGTTTGCATTTCCATCGCAATGATGGTTTTCGGTTTAATCTCCACCATTTATTTTCGTATATATATCCCCTTATTTTACCTCTTTCCTCATCTATTCTCTCCTGAAATATCTCTACTCCAACTATTCTCTCATTAGTTGTTGTTTTCCCCGGAAAACTGTGTTTCTATTTCACCTACTTTGATTAGCAATGGCAGCACCTGTACGAGGAAACGAACTTGCTAGGCGTGTCGTCATTGATCCTATTGATTTCAGTAGCCAGACTTCTGTGAATGTTTATATGAATTTTTTCAAGGCTCAACAAATTGCTGAAGCACGCCGGTTTGTTAACCGAATGCGGGAAGAAATCCAAACCTTAAGGAATCAGTCAGTTGAATGCACTAATTGCTGAAATGGAGGCGTTTGATGATCCGGGAGAAGTTTTTGACAAGTTGATGGGGCTTAGGGATGATGTTAGGGTTGAAAATGCTAAGTTAATAGGGTTGAATGAGCTAGTTACTCAGGCGGAGGAGGAGATTGAGATGAAGGAAGCACAGTTGGAGGCGATGGATGGTTGAAACTACTCTGGTTAAGGAAGTGGATGGGTTTCTTTTGTTTTCTTGGTCATGTGTCATGTCTTCTTAGTGTCTTTAATGTTTAGTATATGTTTGTGGTTAAGGTTAATGATAAGTATGAAAGTTGTATGGAGATTTTGCTGGCAAATCCTAATGAAAGTTAATGTGTTTATTAAAGGTAATGTGTTTGTTGTTTTGTTTTAGGTTTTTTTGTTTAATACATTTTGATTATATTTTGCAACTTGTAGCAATTGTTAGTTATGTTTAATGGTGCAAGTTGTGTCGTGTTGTTAACAATAGGCGATTTGAGAGGCACGATCTGTGTAAGGAGTAGTTGATTTTCCTTTGCTTGATAGACAACCGCATTTGTTTCAAATGTAGGAAATGTCAGTGATGCTTAATTTAGTTGTTAACATGTTGTGTCGAGATGAGTAAAGATAGGGTTTTTGTTGCTTTTGGTATTGTATATAGAGTTTGCGGACAATATTGCGGCGACAATGTAGTATTGTAGTTTTCAAATTGCTCCAGGTTGCTCCAATGATAGTAGTATATTTAGCTTCCATAGTTATATTGTTGGTTGTGAGAGACTTGGCGGTTGTTTTGCTGCATTTACGAATATAGTAATTGTTAGTCTCTTTGAACAATTGGCCGTTGTGTGGCTTCATCTACATATATACAGTAGTAAATTTGAGTTCCGTTGACAATTTCTTTTCTTTGAAAGGTGTAAACTTGAAGTTTTGTCCAACATTGAGTCATGGTTATGAAGTTCATTAGTAGTTTGTGATGTTTGTTTCATTTTAGGTTGTGTCCAAGTGTCATGCATGATTATGAAGTTCAGAAGTGGTTAGTGGTGTTTGTTACTTTTGTAGGGTTGCTAAGTGCCTGGTATGTTTAGAATTAATAGTATGAATGGTAGGTTTTATCTGATATGTGTTTCTACATTGTGAGATTGGAGGCTGCATGTTAGATTGTTTATGTATTGGGCAAGTAACGTTGTTGTGTTTGCGTGTACAGGGTGATTATGCTGCCTGGTATGTGCATTTTGAGGAACTGGATGCGTATGTTACCATTAGGAGTTTGGCAAAGGTGAGCTCATCTTGTCATTAAAGCCTTCTTTTGTAACGAGTGTTTAGAACTGATAAATTAATCTGCGTAGGGCATATAAACTATAAATAGGATACGTAGGTGTTGTGCAATTAGTTGTGTGCAATTGTTGGTTTGATGTATCAATCTCCCTATTTGCACAATGAACGTATGATAACCTGTAGTAAACCTGTACAATGAATGTATAGTAATTTGTTATTCTTGAGTTATAGGTGATATAGAGACTGGTCACGGGTAAACAATTAAAGCAGATGACTGTTTACCTTTTTAGACCATGTTCCATTAATTCAATCAGTAAAAGTTATAGGAGTTACAAAATGGTTGGTTCTTTACCTTAATTACATTGATAGTTATGTCTTCTGAATTTCCCTTTGGTAGATTAAAGGCCCTTAACTATTCCTATTTATATGTAAGTTGTGGTGCAAAGTATTGTATCATACCTGCATATTTAGTTTACCAGCCGTATTTGGTATACATGGGGCCATTTTTTATTTTGGATAAGTTGTCTGAGGTTGCCGAACCCCCTCGTTTGGCGGATAAGATGAAGTATGTGTTTGGTCGTTCGCGCGGTGAGGATGAATCGTTTGCTGGATTGATGCCTGATCTCTGCTTTTCACTAAGGATCTCATTGAGTAAGAAGTGGAGGCTGGTAGCTGAATTGGAGGCGGTAGGAGAGGTGGAAGGTGTTGCGAAGTGTGTGGAGCATATGAGAGTCATCGTTGCTCGTGATGCTGTGACGCGTGGGGAGTTGGAAAAACTGTTGGCACGTGCTCAGGTTGGGGTGAGTTTAAAGGCTGGTTTCGTGGCTGATATTGATATGAAGGATTAGGCGTTGTTAATTGATGTTGTTTCGTTCTATATGTCGAGTAATCAGTTTTGTTTAGGTTTATGTGCTGAAGTTTTTGATTTAAGAATAAATAAAAATATGGTTTTAAGATATTCATATGTTTAAAATTCCTATTGGTTGTTTGAAATGGAATGCCGCATCCTGTTATGACATTGTATGGATGGCTGTTATGTTTAGTTTTGGATGTATGAATGGATGCTATGAAGGTTTTTTAATATGAAAATTATGTTATTAAGCTAAAGGGTTGTGTTTTTTAATTATGTAGCATGGGTATGATTATGATTATGTCTTTACTACACATTTGTCTGGTCATAATCTAACTGATACTGATGATTGTAGAGATGAGAAATCACAGCTTCTGTTGGGAATTAGACGTGCCAACAGACAACAGTCTGCTCTATCGTCATCTGTTATATCCAGTGACAGTGACAGTATGCACATTGGAATCCTTGCTGCTGCTGCTCATGCTGCTGCAAATAACAGCCCGTTCACCATTTAGTTTTTTTTATGTTTATTTGACTTCTGGCTTGTGGGTTGATTATGATTAAGAGATAGAAGCCTTGTTAGTGTTAGGAACCTAATGCGACTTTGAATGAAAATAGAACAATAGGCGAAGTCACTCATTATTAGAATAGCACGTGAATGAGGCATGTTAGGCAGCTAAACGTTTCTTTCAAAACAACTTTCCATATACATTAGTGTTAGCCTCAAATATTGAGTCGAACACGGAAGTTCATTCATTAAGAATATAAGTCTCGGTCAATTTAGTTTTTTTGTACGTTGTAATAGGCCTATAACGGGTAAACGGGGCTCACATATGTAAGCTAACTGGTCCACGTGTAGACGTGTGAAAGCCCAAATAATCCGAGCCCGGCCCATAAGAAAATACCAAAGGCAAGATAACCTCTTCTGGGTTAAATAAAGATCATTTTCGTGCCCAAACTGCTCATGATATGGAAATCCTGATTAAGACGTGTTTGATGCCTCTTTCCCTTAACAGAATGATAGTTTTGCATTTGTTCATGAACTTAAGAAAGAAATGCATGCTGATTTAAAGTACGTTGAATCCCTTGAAAATGAAATTGACGAACTTGAATCTGATAAGGCAGAATTTTCAAACATGTATGATATGCTCTTGCAAGAATGTGTGTCTAATGATGTTATGTGTTCTTATTTGCATTCGTTATCTGATTTAGATGCGCACACTGAATTGCAATGCTTATATCTTCATAAAGTCAAAGAATGTGAATGTCTTGCACAAAAGCTTTCGAAACAAACTGAAACTGTTAGTAAAGAAGTTTATACTGAGCTTTTACGAAGTTTTGCTAAATTAGAAAAACACTCGATTTCTCTTGAACTCGCTTTACAACAATGTCAAGAACAAATGAAAAATGACACAGTTTGCAAAGAAAAAGCGTCAAATGTATTTCAAAAAGAACGTGAACAATATTTCGAAATACAAGATTTGAAAGCTCAACTGCAAGACAAGAACATTGCCATATGTGAGTTAAAGAAACTCATTGAAAAATGCAAAGGAAAATCTGTGGAAACTAAGTTTGATAAACCATCTGTTGTTCGACAACCAAATGCTCAAAGGATTCCAAAACCATCAGTTTTAGGAAAACCGGCTCCTTTTTCAGACTCTCTTGAGAGGAAAAATTTTGCAAAGAAAAAGTCGGTTTCACAAACTAATGAGTCAGAGGGTTTATCAAAACCAGTCACTACAAAGAATTTACCTCAAACAGCAACGCAAGCTGTAAGAAACACAAATGTGATTAAACCAGGCATGTATCGAATTGACAGTAGTACAACACAAACTAGAGCACCACAGTTGCCTCAGACTTATAGGAATACTAATCCTCGCGTGTCTACATCTACAGGAGTAGCTCACAGAACTAATGTTAGCAGACCACAGCCTAGGAGCACTCAAATGAAAGATAAGGTCATGCCAAACACTAGTCAAGTGAAGTTTAAGAAGACTGAAGTAGAAGACCACCATAGGATTTCTAGTATTTCTAATCAAACAAAGTCTGTAACTGCGTGTAATGACAGTTTAAAATCCAGAACTTCGAATGTTAATGCTATTTGTGCTACTTGTGGAAAATGTGTGTTTAATTCGAATCATGATGCTTGTGTTTATGAATTCTTGAATGACGTGAATGCTAGAACTAAGAAGCCTAAAGTAGTGCCTATTAGTACTAGAAAACCCAAAAGTCAAACGAACAAATCTGTTGCAACACCTCATAAGAAAACAGTTGCATCAGAATCCACTATCACAAATTCCAAGAGTTACTATAGGATGCTATATGAGAAAACTAGTAAGGCGTGGAAATGGTGGATAGCACAACAATGCCCATCAGGATATAAATGGGTTCCTAAGACAAAAATGAAATGGGTACCTAAAGTTAGGAATGAAAATATGCAAAAGAGAGTTAGTTTTGCCATTGAATACATGACAATCTCTTCTCGGTTGGTCAATTTTGTGATGTGGATTTGGAGGTTGCTTTCCGGAAATCTACGTATTTTGTTAGAGATCTTCAGGGAAACGATTTACTTACCGGTAACCGTGGATCTGATCTCTATACAATTTCTCTTCATGAAACGACTTCATTTACTCTAATCTGTCTCATGGCTAAAGCCTCACCAACTCAAGCATGGTTATGGCATCGAAGACTTTCTCATCTTAACTTCGACTACATCAACTTGCTTTCAAAGAAGGATGTCGTGATTGGTTTACCAAAGTTGAAATATGTCAAGGATCAACTATGTTCCTCTTGTGAAGTGAGTAAAGCAAAAATAAGTTCATTCAAGACAAAGACTGTTCCAAGTTCAAAAGGACGGTTAAATTTGCTTCATATGGACTTATGTGGTCCAATGCGGGTTGCTAGCATAAATAGGAAGAAATATAATCTAGTAATTGTAGACGACTATTCCAGATAGACTTGGACTCTCTTTCTACGTTCCAAGGATGAAACAACAGAAGTTCTAAAAGATTTTCTCACGATGATCCAAAGAAATCTTCAAGCCCTAGTAATTTCTGTTCGAACTGATAGAGGTACTGAGTTCTTAAACAAGACACTTAATGCATTCTTTAAAGAAGAAGGAATTGAGCATCAAACTTCTACTCCTCGAACACCTGAACAGAACGGTGTTTTTGAAAGACAAAACCGTACTCTCGTTGAGGCTGCTCGAACGATGCTTTCATCTTCTAAACTTCCTTTATTCTTTTGGGCTAAAGCAATTGCAACCGCATGCTATACTCAAAACAAATCAATCATCATCCCGACACATGAGAAAATGGCATATCACATCAGTAATGACAGAAAACCTTCAATTAAACACCTTCACATCTTTGGTTGCACTTGTTACCTAACCAGAGATGGTGAAAATTTAGATAAGATGAAAGAAAAAGGGGATCTGTGCATTTTGGTGGGATACTCCACTCAGTCAAAGGGATATCATGTTTACAACAAGAGAACCCGTTTAATAGTTGAATCCATACATCTCAGATTTGATGAGATCAAAGAGATGTCGGAGACGTCTGTTGCTAATGACACTTCAGGCCTCGTTCTCCAACGACAAAAGGCGTCAGATTATGACAACTCTGACCCCGTTCCACAACTACAAAATGTTTCTCCTTCAGCAGATACAACTGTTCCATCACAACAAGAGTTGGATCTTTTATTTGGTCCTTTGTACGATGAATTTTTTTAATACGGGTACTTCTCATGTCAACAAGTCTTCTTCTCCCACTGATAATTCTGCTCCACAAGACACACACCTTTCAACGAATATTCAACCTACATCAGAACCATCAACTCCCACAAATGTTCATGCTGAGGAAAACAATGATAGTCAAGCAGACGATACAGAACATGAATTTACCAATCCTTTATGTACACCGGTACAAGAAGATGCTGTGTCTTCCCCACGCAATATTGGTAATTTAAATTTGCATACCTTCAATCAACCTCAAGATTCTGAATACCGATGGACAAAAGATCACCCGTTAACTCAAGTTCGTAGAAATCCATCCAAGCCAGTGAAAACAAGACGACAACTAGAAACCGATCTTGAAATGTGTATGTTCGCACTCACCGTGAGTACTGCGGAACCGAAAAACATTAAGGAGGCAATGGCTGATTCTGCATGGATAGAAGCAATGCAGGAAGAGCTTCATCAGTTTGATAGACTCCAAGTCTGGGAACTCATTGACAAACCCTTTGGCTAGAACGTAATCAAGCTAAAGTGGTTATGGAAGAACAAAAAGGATGAAGACCAAACTGTAATTCGCAATAAAGCACGACTTGTAGCTAAAGGTTATGCTCAGGAAGAGGGTATTGGTTTCGAAGAATTATTTGGTCCAGTTGCTCGTTTGGAGGCTGTCCGGATTTTCATCGCATATGCTGCACACAAGTCTTTTCCAATTTATCAGATGGACGTGAAAATGGCCTTTCTTAATGGTCCATTAAAGGAGGAGGTTTATGTTGCACAACCGGATGGGTTTGTTGATCCTGATCATCCAGAAAAAGTTTACCTCTTAAGGAAAGCTCTATATGGATTAAAGCAAGCTCCGAGAGCCTGGTATGATGAACTCTCAAATTTCTTGATATCCAAAGGTTTTACTAAAGGTATCATTAACCCGACTCTATTCACGATAAGATACGGGGAGGACATTCTACTTGTGCAAATTTACGTTGATGACATTATTTTTGGTTCCATAAACCCTAAATTTTCTAAACGATTTGAAAAATTAATGCACGGTAGATTTGAGATGTCCTTAATGGGGGAAATGAAATTCTTTTTGGGACTTCAGATCCACCAATCCCCGCGTGGTATCTTTATCAATTAGGCCAAGTACACTTTAGAGATACTTAAAAAATATGGTATGGAAAAAGGACAAAGCATTGGTACACCAATGGCTACGAAACCTAAATTAGATGCAGACTTGAGTGGTACACTCGTAGACCAAACTGATTACCATAGTAAAATTGGATCACTCGTGTATCTGACATCTAGTAGACCAGACATAGTGCAAGCAGTATGTTATTGTGCGAGATATCAAGCAAGACCGACTGAAAAACACCTCAAAGAGGTTAAAAGGATCTTTCAATACTTAAGGGGTACCATTAACATGGGACTCTGGTATCCAAAGGATTCTGGCTTTGAACTAACAGCTTTTTCAGATGCCGATCATGCCGGATACGTTGATACTCGCAAAAGCACTTCTAGAGGAATACAGTTCCTAGGTGATAAATTAGTCAGCTGGATGTCAAAGAAGCAAGACTGTACTGCAATGTCATCCGCAGTGGCTGAATACGTGGCGTTATCTGCAATTTGTGCTCAAGTTATATGGATGAGGACATAGCTTTAGGATTATGGCTTCAACTATAACAAAATACCGTTGTATTGTGACTCTTAGTCAGCCATAGCAATCTCATACAACCCCGTGCAGCACTCCCGTACCAAGCATATCCATACTCAGTATCATTTCATCAAGGAACAGGTTGAAAACGGTATAATTGAATTGTACTTTGTCAGAACTAAATACCAATTAGCTGATATGTTTACTAAAGCCTTACCCGAAGATAGGTTTCAGTATCTTGTCAGGCGAATTGGTATGAGATGTTTGACTCCAGCAGAACTGGAGGTTCTGACAAATGAATCTGCTTGATACTTCATCAAACATCAACATGTACATATTTTTGAAAAAAGAAAAATACAAAAAATATAAAATTTCAAAAAGAAAATACAAAATCAAAAAATCAGAAAATGTTTCACAAAAAGACTCTTCTCGACATGTCTCTTGGAATCGATAACATTTACGTACCTAGAAATGTTGATTAACATCGACACGGGCGTGTAAATAAAGTTTGAACAGGAGTTTCAAATGCTTTCAAAACATGTCATTTCTAATTTTCTTTATGACTTGTAATCACTCCCAGATTGCAACTCGGACCCGAACGACAAAGGAGAGTGTACGCATAAGTGCGCTTATCCTTAGCGTTAGAAGAGAAGTCTTCTAACATTTGGTTTTTCTGAAAATTGAACACAATTTTTCAAGAATTTCTCACTGACGATTCATAATCTTTCAAAATTGTGTGTTCAGCACTCCATCCCTCATAAAGTTTTACAAGATAATTCTTCTATAATTGGTGTCATTTTCAAAATGAGTCAATGTTTGAGGGGGAGTTTTTTCAAAAAACAAATGCTTTAATGTTCTTGGATACTATTCTTAAATTCTTTAGGTATTCAAAACATTTACACTAATCTTAATAACAACTCAGTAATAATGATGACTACTCAATAGATTGTATGTTATAAGATGATTAAGTGGTTGAGCATAATTTTTTAAGAATTCTTTAATGACAATTCATAATCTTTCAAAATTGTGTGCTCAACAATGCTAACCCTCAATTTTATATTCATTTTACAACTTGGTATCATTTTTTTGGTGTCAAACATATGTAAAATCGAGGGGGAACAAGTTCATATTCCATGTAATTCATGCTAAGATGTTTTCCCATAGTATTTTCATGACAAATTTCAATCACAAAGTATTTCAAAAACTAAGTGAATTAGTATTTAAAATAAGGGGAGAAATGTATTTAAAATGTGATCTTGAAAATAATAAGTGATCTTATCGACTCAAAGTGCTTGATACTCTTCGGAAAAGGTTTAATGGTTACGATCTCATACCCTACAACATCTTATTTCACGATGATTCTGAAGTCATAAGGTGGTTAGGTTAGGAATTAGTCCTATGATCCAACCAGAACCGGAGGGATCTACCCAAGGACAATCCATAGTTAGAAATAGCAGTCCTTAGGTATGATTGGAGATGAATGAGTATAAGGGAATAATGCCGAATAAGATTGAGCTAACACTGGAACAATCACAACAAGGTGTTAGTAATGACGTCTTGGTAAGCATTGAAGGGGTTGAAGAATGAAAAAGAAATGTAAGGATAAAGGGTCTAAAGAAAGAATCCCTCCCTACACCTTAGGCAGAAACAGGGTCAATACATAATCTATCGGTTTTTACAAAGATGAATTCTGATACTGAAAACGACATCATGGACCCAGTGATGCAATGCACAACCCATCCCAACCATTCGAGTTTCTCTCAAAAGAAACTTGTCTCATTTGTCACGGAGATACACACGACTTCTATTGACATCTCACTTCGAGATTGTTGATATTGAATAGGTGGCAGTCTGCTCCAGCCTCCGAGTACTAAAACCAAAACGCACTAATCGAGTCTAGAGCCAAGAGATCAATAAAATAAAGCTCATTAGGACACATTCCATTACAAACACTTGTTGAACACCAATAAGTTCACAAGCTGTTAACAAGATTCCTACGCATTATCCTTGTGATTTTTCCAGAACATCCGAGTGATACTTAAGTATTCACCGTGAAGATGGAAATCCTACTTGAGCCAACATCAAACAAGCTCTTGGTAGGTGACTTGCGAGATTCTATATGAATCAAACTTGTGTCAACTGGAAATAAACGATGGTGCGATTCAATGTGAATCAAACTTGTTCCAGTAAATGAATTGATGGTTTAATCAGAAAGATAGTAACTATCTGATTCACTCTTACTGTGTTGTCTGCTTTGAGACGCTCTGATAACGAGAACGGCTAGTACAGCTGTGAAACCCTGTCAAGAAGATTCATTTGAATTCTATCTGATCACAGGCAATATTTATACTGATTAACGGGGAACCGTGGTTATTACAACCTTATTCGATGAAGTGACAAAGACACTCTCGTCCATATCTGTCGATTATCACTAACGTAAACTTGTAGGTTATACAGTGGTGGCGGTATCCCATTCCAGCTAAAGTCGGATTCATTACCACATGCTCATGCTCAAACTACAAAGACATGCTATAAGCATCAACATTCAAGAATCAAGAAATCTTAAGATTCAAAGACAAAGACTTCCGCAAACTCTGATATACGAGATCTTCCTTCAAGATATCAAGTCTATCAAGGGAGATTGTTAGCAAGCTTTCAAGATGATGCAAAGTATGAGCATGTTGGTCAAGACACAAGATCGTAAGGCGACAAAGATGATCAAGACGGAAGGATAAATATTTAAAGATCTCAGACACAAAGATGAAGTCAAAAGACAATGACAAAGGCTCAAGATCAAAGATCGCAAAGTATGAAGGAACAAGCCTATAATGTTGACAGAGATAAAGATCACAAGAGCTTAACGACAAAAGCAATCTTATTGATCTCACGAAGGAGTGTCAATAAACTCACTTCATGGGAGATTGTTAGCCTCAAATATTGATTCGAACACGGAAGTTTGTTCATTAAGAATATTAAGTCTCGGTCATTTAGTTTTATAATGTTGTAATAGGCTAGAACGGGTAAACAGGCTCTCACATGTAAGTTAACCGGTTACATGTATCGGGCAAAAGCCCAAGTAATCTCAAGCCCGGCTCGTAGAAATACCAAAGGCAAGTAAGCCTCTTGGTTTATGTATAAATACACCTCACCCAAGGAAGGTGAAGTGGTTGGTTCATTTGTTAACTTCCATTTTGCGAGTAAACTCTCCCATTCCTTATTTCTCTCTCTCTACTTTCTCTCAGTACCTTATCTCTTATCTTCTTCCTAGTTTCTTTCTACTTTTCTTGTTCAATCTATGTGATTAAGTATGAAGTAAAGTAATTCTGAGGTTCTGACAATTAGGGTGTTATGATAGATTGTCGAAAGTCTCCTTTAAAATAATGTTGCGTGTCGGATGCTTTAGTCCAGGGTTATCGTCTTTAGTCATCATGATTTTCAGGCCGTCTGGGCTTGTGACTCGCGATATAGCTACATATAGTTGTCTGTGGCTGAACACAAGATTTGGCAAGTAGATACCTACATGATTAAGCAACTGCCCCTGGCTTTTGTTTATTGTCATTGCGTAGCATGGTTTGACAAGGAATTGTCATTGTTTCATTATGAAAGACCATTATGTTTGTGTTGATGTGAGTGTGATCCGCGGAATTTATACGGTCTGCCCTGTGTTTGATACAGTAAGTATTTGGGCCTGAATCATAAACTGGCCTAGGTCCGTGATGATTAGTCGTGTCTCGTTGCACAAATCCTAGCTTGGGTTTACATTCTATAAGAGCATAACTGGAAGTTTATTCTTTAGGTTGAGTGCATGAGGTGGCATTCCCGGGAAGTTTAATTTATTTAGAAACTCTACGAGATATAGGTGCTGCTGTTCTAGGACATCGGTTGATGCTTTGCAGACCTCATCCGCGCTGTTGTATGTGATTGTTGGGCCTGGCAACTTACTAAACATATAGGCATTTATTGCATCAGCATCATCATTTCTTGGTGTTAGGATCGCTCGTTCTTTTAGATATGCACCATCACTTTTCCTGGTTGTGAAATCAGGGAATGTTTCATTCATAATCTGCTCAATATGAGATTCTGCTGCGTTATTAATGAATTCTTCTAGAATTTCAATCTAGGTTGGTTCATTTTCGTCTTCCTTTTTTTGGCTTCCACAGTCCCGTCCCCCACTTCTAAGACCCATTTGTTAAACTGTTTTTTCGGTAATCAATCTCCCTATTTGTAGAATACTCATTAACCCTCATGCTCTAAGTTAGCGTAAAAACCTTGCAAGACTACCACAGTTCCGAACGGTTTATGCACGCTTGAACAATCTCAGCTCTTTTGCCTTTTGGTATGACCGGGAGAATCTGTCTAAAGTCACCGCCTAACAAAACTATAACTCCCCCGAAAATAGTGTTTCTTTTTTTGGGTTCTTGTACCCTAGTATGTTGCGTAGTGTCCTGTCGAGCACTTCAAAGGCATATTTTTAGGTCATTGGTGCTGTCCCAAATAATCAGCTGCACTTGCTGCAAAAGTTCAGCTAAACGGGTGTTCTGTTTTATGCCACATGTGCTATTTTCCACCAGCTTGAGTGGGATGACGAACCTACTATGTGCAGTCTGGCCACCTGGTAAGAGCAAGGAAGCGATTCCTGCGGTAATTGAATAGGCCAGTCAGTAATTAAGTAGTTACATGTTGACTTGACGTGTGGGTATTCTTTACGAATATTGAAGTAAAGAGGCAAAATTAATAAGAGTAGGTACCCGAGGAAGCCACCGCAAGGACAATCTAACATTCTGATCTTAATCTTGAAATGATAGTTTTGTATAGGAATGTCTTCCCGTTCCTCCTGGCCCATAAATAAAGTAAAACTGGCCACTTTGATTATGGACAAATTAAATGACGTAGTCGTAAATGACACGTTGTTCGGGGTTTAATAACGAATGCAGCTGGTCATGTTTAATCTTGCTTGTCTTAATGTCAAAATCCATGGCATTTCTGATTAGCCGGTTGTCCATTTGAGTTAACAATGTCGGGTTTGGCCGCGAAAGCTCCTGGAAGTCTGTTAAGGATCTCCTATTTCTGTTTAACAATGTTTTAATTTACACCAAACAATAGTTTCTGATTTGTTCGTCCGTGAGCTGCAAGTTTGGATACTTGAATAGTTTTCATTTCTTGCACATAATATCCTCTGATAATAGTTCCCAGGTTTGTTCCCATTGTTTTAATGGTCTGTTAACATCGCAGAAGAGCAGCATGGTCATAAATAGGTCACGCAGTTGTGGGGCTAATGCCCAGAAAGCCGCTTCTTTAATAGCATGTGCTCATTCCTTGTCATCATTAAGCATGCCATAGGCGAAGCATGCGGCTTTAAATGTCGGGTATAATTTCTTGTTAAATGTCATCAGTTCTTTAGAACCGCGAGCCCCCCTTTCGACATTCAATAACATTCTTAGATAGTATCGATCCCCTGATGCTGGGTTTAAATAGTGAATTCTCCCTATGCATTTTTTTCATTTTTTTCATTTTTTCCAAATCTTTGCATCGTCATGCCACACGTAGTACTTTAAGATTTCAACATAAGTTAGTTCTCTGGCTTTTGTGTCACGTTTATTCACCTCAAACCATTTAGTGAACATTTTGATTTTGATCTCTTCCCTATTAAGGAATGCGTGTAAATTCTGCGAGTCATGAAGCGTTATTGCTTGCTGATCTTCTAAGTGAATCTGATGGTTAGGAGTAGTGGATGTTAAATGAAAAGAGCCGCCATACCGCTTCACATGGTGCTAGATATTGACAGTTTAAGTAGTTTTTAATTTCATCGACTGCAGCTACTTTCTCATGTTCTCTATGAGCAGGTTTCTAAACATTTTCTTGTATAACAAAAGTAGCACGATCTGGGCCTTTGTTTAAGTACTTGATGGCCTTTGATCTGTTGCATCATTCCACATTAATGTGTGCCTGGTATTTAAGTAGCAGGTATCAGTTGTAAGGGACCACATACTTGTTGTCATATGTGAATTTACCTTTTACTACCAACCACCGACCCAACATCCCAACACACACCACCCCCCCCACCAACACACCCACCACCACCAACTACCCCCACCCTCCACCCACACATAACCCCCAACCACTACACACGCTCCACCCCCCACACACCCCCACCCAACAGGACCCACCACGACACCCAAACCAGACCAACCAACACCAACCCCACCCCAAACGCCCCCCATAAACACACACACCAACCCCAACCGCCCCCCCACAACCACCCACCACCCACACTTGCAATCCCCACCCAACACCCCCACCACCCCCGCCGCAATCCACAACCCCACCCCCTCAAACTATAATATATATACCCCCCACCCTCCCCCACAACCCACCCCCCACCCGCACCAAACCCCCCCCCCCCCCCCCCTCCCCACACACACCCCCCCCCGCCCCCCCCCACCCCCCACCCCCTTCACCCCCCCACAAGCCAACCTCCAATCCCACCAAAAACAATAAAACCACCAAACACAACCCAACACAAACACCACCGCAAACCCTCCAAAAAACACCACCAAAACACACCAACACACAACCATAACAAAAAAATAACCCCCCAAAAAACATCCCCAATACCACACACAAACCGTCCCACCAAATCAAAAATACAACACAAACCCCAAACAAAACACAACAACCCAAAACCCGAACAAAAAAAAAACCACAAACCCCCCAATATCACCGCAAACCGCACAACAAACCCAACAACGTTAAATTTCATATACTACAAAAAAAATATATTTTAATTACCCTTTACAGTAAAATTAACTTAATCACCACATAATACTAATTAAATTTCAATAAAAAATTTATACAAACTAACATATATATAAACCAACACCACAACAACAAACCCCCCCCACTCACAATACCCCAAAACCAAACCACCAAAACCACCCCAAACACCATTAAAACCCTAAACAAAACCCAACCACACCACATAAAGAAAAAAAAAAAACAAAAAACACTCAACAAACACCCCTCACCAACAACGCACCCCACTACCCCCCCCACACAGCACGCAAAACAAAACTCACTATAAAGACATTCTTTACACCACACATTGCACACATCTAATATACAAAAAATTACTGACAATTATTTTAAAAAAACAACACCATTACCCCCCCAAATAAATAAATAAATCATAAAATACCTATCCCTTAATTATTATCAACGTATAAAAAACTCATTACCTTCATCTAAATACCAGTGACATTTCAAATAAAATATATTACAACAACACAAGTCCTCTACTTCTTTATATTTAACCCAACAAAATGTCAACCAGCCACCCACACCCCCACATGCCTGACACCCCCCCCTCAAAAGCAACCAACAACCACCCATGGCGCCCAACAACTAACAAACCAACCAACACCCATAAAAACACAAACCCCCCTATTAAACAAACACCAAAAACACCCACAAACCACCCACTGCAAACAATGCAAAAAAACAAAAAACAACAAACAACATCTAATGCAAAAAATGCAATACCCCCCCAAAATTGCAGAAAGCCAAAGCCACAAAAACCAAAATAGCACAACAACAAACAATGCAGCACATAAAGAACTGACAAATTTCCCCAAATTTGATTTCCAAACAATAATTATAATTTTCAAATATGTTGACGCAGAAAATACAACAATTATAAGCAAAAAACATTTCTACTTTCTCTCCTAATCTCAAAAAATTTCAATTGTGATATCCAGCAAAGCATAACAAATTTTTTATAAAAATATCTTTCAAATACTCACTCTTATCAATCAAATAAATAATAAAAAAACATACCAACAACAAATAAAATCACCAACCCCCACCAACACATTCAACACCCCACACACCACAACCACCAAAAAACACCTAATCACAACACCCCCCACCACACCCACCCCCCATACCCAAACCACCCCACCCAACACCCCCGCAACTCACAGCACCAACAACCATCAACACCCAATGTGTATACAACCCAATCCCCCAAAACAACCCCCCAACTAACACACACCCACACGCAGCAAGCCCACCCCCCCCCCTCAATATACAAACAGCAAACCTCAAAACCCACCCATTACAAAACCCCCCCCAAAAAAAAAAAACAAAACCCAAACCCCCCCCACCCCAACACAATACCCAAAAAAAAACACACAGAAAACAAACACCACTAACCCAAACACAAACACCCCAAATCCACCCCCCCCCCCCAACACAACACAACACCCAAAAACACCACACCCACACCACTCAATCCCCCACCCCAAACAACCACCCCACCACCCCCAAAAAAAAAAAACAAACACCCAATTCCCCCCCCCCAACCCTATCCCCCCGCCCCCCCACCCCGTGTCCCCCCAATCCCCCCCCAAAAATCACCCCCACCCCCACCCCCCTCAAACCACCCAAAACCCACACAACACCAATGTGAAAACATAGCCACACCAATCCCCCCCACCACCCAAAAACAACCCCCAACACCCACCCAATAACCCCCACACAACCCCAACCCCCCAAAACCCCAACACAAAATAAACAACCCAAACCACCACCACCCCTACCAAACAAAACTCCACCCCAAAATGTCCCCACCATCTCCCACAATCTCATTGCCTCCAACACCCAAACAACCCCAAAACAGCAATCCACCCGCAACCCCACAGCCCCCACTCACCACCCACACACCAACCTCAACTTACCAGCAACCAACACCCACACCCCCCCCACCCCCCCAAAAACCAGAATCCCCAACAAACCAAGCCCCAACACACCCATTGCAAACATAATCAAAAATTGAGCATAGCTAAAAGTGCAACAAACAACAAAAAATAAAAAGATGACACAACACCACAACACTACAACACCAACAACAACATCTTCAATTGTGCAAAACAAAAAACCCAAAGCAAAACAAAAAAACCTAAAAAACCAAAACAAATCCAACACAAACAAAGCAACAAAGGCAAACCAAAAAAAAAAAGCAACAAACAACTAGTACACAATGCCCCACCAACCAAAACCAAAAAAATAAATTATTGCAAACAAACAACATAAAACCAACCACCACAAAAACCCAAACACCCAAAATGCCAACAACCTATCTCAAATGGCAAGATTCAAACACACAAAACAATAATAAACAAATTGCAACAAAAAACACACACCCACCCTTCAATAAAAAAACCTACCAAAAAACCAACAGACAACATAAAGCAAAACAGAGCAAAAAAAAAATGAACAAATCAAACCCCTCTATCATAACAAATATAAAAACAAATCTAAAAAAAAATAAAATTATATACTTTTCGCATAATTCACACAAAAAACAAAAGTGCACCACTACCTCCCCCAATAACATTACCAAATACCACCCAAACACTTAACAAACAACCAAAAACACCCATCCCAACCACACCGACAAAAACCATCCTACCCGAACAAACTACCTACCCCCCTACAAAAAACACCCCGCACACCACAACCCCCCACAAGCCCCAACACACCCACAACACAAACACCACCCCCAACAAACACCAATCCACTACCAACCAACACCCCCACAACCCCCACAACGACCACACAAAACACACCCACAACCCCAACCCCCCAACAACCACCACCCCCCACCCACCACACCCACCCCACCCAAAAAAACAAAACACCAACACAAAACCCCAAACACCACCACACCAAAAACCCCCCCAAAACATCCCACACCCCCAAATCCCCCCCCCACCCACCCACAATCCAACCCCCACCATCAGAATCCCCCCCCAACAACCATAACCCAACCCCCCCCAACAACCCACCCAACGCACACAAAAAACCCCACCCCCCCCCATCCCCCACTCACAACACAACATCTCACACCAAACTACCCACCCACTCACCCCCCCCCACCACCCCACCCCCCCCCGTCACCTTCCCCACCCAACACAAGCCCAAAACCCCAACCCATCCCACACCCCCCACACCCCCCCCCCCCCCCCCCACCACACACACCCCCACCCCCCCCCCTCACCCCCCCCCCCCCCCGTCCCCCCCCCCCCCACCCATCCCCAACCCCCCCCCCCCCTTTCCCCCCCCTGTGACCCCCCACAGTCCCCCCCCCCCCCAGCCCCCCGCACATCCAGACCACCCCCCCCCCACCACACCACCCAGCCACCCCCACCGAAACACACCCCCACACCCCCACACCAACCCCCCACATCCCCACTAAACCCCAACCCCCCCATACCGCCCTAACACAAACACCCACACCAACCCCCACCACCCACCCGTCACACCAACCCCCCCACCGTCTCAACCCCACCCACACACCATACCGCCACCACACATAATCCCAAAACCAACAAAAGCCTCTCTCCCGAACCAACACCTGCGCCTCCAAAGACTACTTCCCCCCAAAAACCCATCCAGAGCCACAACCACCAATCCTAAGCCAACCCCCACCCCCAAAATAAAAACAAAAAAAAAAACCCTCCCCCTGAAAATAATAAAAAACCGAACCCCTATCCTACCAAACCAACCCCCAACACCCTCTCAACTACCACCAAACAATACCCAGCCGTCTACCACCACACCCATACTAACACAACACCCCCCACCCATCAACCATACGCCCCCTCCCTAACACCATCCACAACACAACCTTCCAAATAAAACACCACTTACCACCAACTCCAACATACCAACCTTCCCTCACATCACCCCTGACTAAACAATACCCACCACACAACACCCACCAAAACCCAAACACCCAACCCCCCCCCCCCGTCCCCCACCCCCCCCCCCCCCTTCAACATAAAAACAAATAGCACACAAACACAAACCCCAAAGGCAACAAACCGCAAGCCACTAAGTGTCCCACACCCGGCCGACCCCCCCCCCGGGAACACTCACTCATCCATCACGAAAACCCCCGTCCACCAATAACAAATCAAGCAACAGCAACAACATAAAACAAAAACAACACAAGAGAGACGCTAAATAAAATACACAAAATATATATAAACAAATATAAAAAAAAAAAACTAAAATAAAAAAAACCAAAAAAACAAACCCAAGTAACCTTGCCAATGATATATTAGTGTTTGCGAACAAAGAAACCAAAGCGGGAACAAAAACCAATACGACCCCCCCCCCCGACAAACGACCACGCCAACCCCAAAATGACCGGGCCAAATCCCAAACCACACGTTACAATTACTAACTATGGAGTGTCCTAGGGTAGATCCCTTCCGGTCTGGTTGATACATAGACAAATATCCATAACCTTCCCACGTAACAGAACCATATTATTTCGGAGAAACTGTTCGCAAAGCCGCCATAAAGGATTTAAAGGTGTATAGAGAACGTACCCATAAAACCCCTTTACTATAATTAAAAAACGAATAGTATCAAGCACTATGCGATTCGCAAGGAATTCACATAAAATTTTCATTCACATAAGTAGCAACCATATACACAAATACGCAATACTTCACCACTTAATTTTAATACTAATTCACTTAGTTTTTGAAACATTGTGATTAAAATTTGTCTTGAAAATACCATGGGGAAAACTTTTACTTAGCATGAATTACATGGAACATAAACTTGCTCCCCCTCAATTTTACATATGTTTGACACCAAAAACAATGATACCAAGTTGTAAAATCGATATAAAATTGAGGTTGAACACCTAGTCATCTTATAACTATTATTCTATTGAATTGTCATTATTATCTTGTTGTTATTAAGAGACTTTTTGGGAATGGTTTTGAATACATAAGAATGGTCGGAATGATGTATTCGAAAAAAAACCTCATTAAACTGTTATTCGAAAAACCCCCCCTTGAAGATGGAGTGTTGAACACACAATTTTGAAAGTGATTATTGATAGTCAGTGAGAAATTCCTTTGAAAAATAATGTTCAACATTATAGCAAAATATCATAGTATAGAAAGACGATCTCTTCCAACTCAAAGGGTAAAGCGACTTATGCGTACACTTTCCTTTTTCTTGAGCTCAAAACTTTAAATGTCTTGTAAGAACAGCTCAAGACCGAGAAAAGTTGAATTTCTCGTTGTTAGGATAAGTTATCTTTATAGATAAACCTTCCTTTATTTGAAGTCCGGGTTACGTACTGATATTTGCACATAAGCCATTAAGAAAAATTAGAAATGACATGTTTTAAAAGCATTTGAAACTCCTGTTCGAACTTCATTTACACGCCCGGTGATATATAAATAACATTCTAGTAACGAAAATGTTATCGCTTTCCAAGATACTTGTCAGAAAGAATATTTTATTGAAACATATTCTGATTTTTTGATTAGTATTATCTTTTATGATTGTTTTTATAGGTTTTATATTTTTGTATTTTGCTTTTCTCAAAAATATTTACAAGTCAATGTTTGAAGAATATATCAAGCGGATTCATTTGTCAGAACCTCTAATTCTGCTGGAGTCAAACATCTCATACTAATTCGTCTGACAAGATACTGAAACGTATCTTCGGGTAAGGCTTTAGTAAACATATCAGCTAATTGATATTCAGTTCTGACAAAGTACAATTCAATTATACCGTTTTCAACCTGTTCCTTGATAAAATGATATCAAGTATGATGTGCTTGGTACAGGAGTGCTGCACGGGGTTGCATGAGATTGCTATGGCTGACTGAGAGTAGCAATACAATGGCATTTTGTTGTAGTTGAAGCCATAATCATTAATCTGTGTTCTCACCCACATTACTTGAGCACAACTTGCAGATAATGCCATGTACTTGGCCTCTGCTGATGACATTGTAGTGCAATCCTGCTTCTTTGACATCCAGCTGACTAATTTATCACTTAGGAACTGTATTCCTCTAGAAGTGCTTTTGCGAGTATCAATACATCCGGCATGGTCGGCATCTGAAAAAGCTGTTAGTTCAAAGCCAAAATACTTCGGATACCAGAGCCCCATGTTAATGGTACCCCTTAAGTATCGAAAGACCGTTTTAACCTCTTTGAGGTGTTTTTCAGTCGGTCTTGCTTGATACCTTGCACAATAACAAACTGCTTGCACTATATCTGGTCTACTAGATGTCAGATACATGAGTGATCTGATTTTACTACGGTAGTCAGTTTGGTCCACGAGTTTTCCACTCAAGTCTGCATCCAGTTTAGGTTTCGTAGCCATTGGTGTACCAATGCTTTGACCTTTTTCCATACCATGTTTTTTAAGTATCTCTAAAGCGTACTTGGCCTGATTGATAAAGATACCTCGTGGGGATTGGTGGATCTGAAGTCCTAAAAAGAATTTCATTTCCCCCATTAAGGACATCTCAAATCTATTGTGCATTAATTTTTCAAATCGTTTAGAAAATTTAGGGTTTGTGGACCCGAAAATAATGTCATCAACGTAAATTTACACAAGTTGAATGTCCTCCCCATATTTTATCATGAATAGGGCCGGGTTAATGGTACCTTTAGTAAAACCTTTGGATATCAGTAAATTTAAGAGTTCATCGTACCAGGCTCTTGGAGCTTGTTTTAATCCATATAGAGCTTTCCTTAGACGGTAAACCTTTTCCGGATGATCAGGATCAACGAACCCGTCTAGTTGTGCAACATAAACCTCCTCCTTCAATAGACCATTAAGAAATGTCGTTTTCACGTCCATCTGATAAATATTAAAAGACTTGTGTGCAGCATATGCGACGAAAATTCGAATAGCTTCCAAGCGAGCAACTGGAGCAAATGATTCTTTAAAATCAATTCCCTCTTCCTGAGCATAAGCTTTAGCTACAAGTCGTGCTTTATTGCGAATTACTGTTTGGTCTTCATCCTTTTTGTTTTTCCATAACCACTTTAGCTTGATTACGTTCTTGCCAAAGGGTTTGTCAACGAGTTCCCAGACTTGAAGTCTGTCAAACTGATGAAGTTCTTCCTGCATTGCTTCTATCCATGCAGTACAGCCATTGCTTCCTTAATGTTTTTCGGTTCAGTTGTACTCACAGTGAGTGCAAACATACACATTTCAGGATCGGCTGCAAGTTGTCATCTTGTTTGTACTGGCTTCGATGGATTTCCATGAACTTGAGTTAACGGGTGATCTTTTGTCCATCGGTATTCGGAATCTTGTGGTTGATTGAAGGTATGCATATTTGAATTTCCAATATTGTGGGAGGATAACTCAGCAACTTCATCTACTGGTGTACAGAAAGGATTGGTAAATTCATGTTCTGTATCGTCTGCTTGATTATCGTTGTTTTCCTCAGCATGAGCATTTGTTGGAGTTGTTGGTTCTAGTGTAGGTTGAATATTCGTTGAAGGGTGTGTGTCTAGTGGAGCAGAATTATGGTAGGGAGAAGAATACTTGTTGCCACTTGAAGTACTTGCATTGAAAAATTCATCGTACAAAGGACCGAAAAGAAGATCCAACTCTTGTTGTGTTGGAGCTATTGTATCTGCTGAAGGAGAAACATGTTGTAGTTGTGGGACAGGGTCAAAGTTGTCATAATCTGACGCCTTTTGTCACTGGGGAACGAGGCTTGAAGTGTCATTAACAACAGACGTCCCTGACATCTCTTTGATCTCATCAAATCTGAGATGTATGGATTCAAATATTAATCTTGTTCTATTGTTGTAGATGCGATATCCCTTAGACTCTAAGTGGGTAACTATCCCACCAAATTGCACGGATCCCCTTTTTTGCTTTCATCTTTTTCTTCTATGTTTCACCCAAAACTCAGGTTAGGTAAAACAAGTGGAAACCAAAGTATTGTGTATTGAAGGTGTTTTAATGAGGGTTTTTGTCATTAATGATGTGATATGCCATTTTCTCATGAGTTGGGATGATGATTGATCTGTTTTGAGTATAGCATGCTGTTGCAATTGCTTCAGCCTAAACGAATAAAGGAAGTTTAGAAGCTGAAAGCATCATTCGAGCAGCCTTAACAAGAGTGCGATTTCGTCTTTCGACAAAGCGTTTCTGTTGCGGTGTTTCGAGCGGTTGTCGAAGTTTGTGATGCTCAATTCCTTCTTCTTAAAGGAATGTTTAAGTGTCTTGTTAAAGAACCTCAGTGCTTTGTTAGTGCGAACAAAAATTACAGGTGCTTGAGATTTCTTTGGATAATCGTGAGAAAGTCTTTTAATCTTCTAGTGTTTCTTCCTTGGAAAGTTGAAAGAGTGTCCAAGTATATCTGGTAGTGGTCATCATCGACAAATTACCTGAATATATCTTTCCCATTTATGTAAGCAACCCGCCATGGGACCATATAAGTTCCATATGATGCAAATTTAAACCTGTTCTTTTGAACTTAGAACAGTCTTGACTTGAATGAACTTTCGTTTTGCTTTATACTTCACAAGAGGAACATAAGTTGATTCTTGACGTACTTCAGTTTCTGGTAAAACCAATCACAACAATCTTTCTTGGAAAGCACTAGTTGTGATGTAGTCGAAGTTGAGATGAGAAAAGAAAGTAACTTCGATTGCCATAACAATGCTTGAGTTTGTGATGTTTAGCATGAGACAGATTGGAGTTAATGCAGTGTTTCTTGGAGAGAAATCTGTATAGAGACCAGTTCCTCGATTACCGGGTTATAAGTCGTTTCCCTGAGATCTCTAACAAAACAACGTTGATTTCTGAAATGCAAACCTCCAAATCGCATCAACCAGAATTGACCACCGAGTAACGATTGTGATTGAGTCCTTCGAACGTAGTAAACCATGTGATTGTAATATTTCCTTGAAACCAATTCTTAATAAACAAGAATTGGAGAAAATTGCATCATTGCCAAAACGACGGTACCTAATTATTTTTCAACAAAAATTGCACGCAGTGATAGAATGCCATCATGTGCTTTGTGCTCCAGAGTACATATGAATAGGATAAGTTGTTTAACAATCTGCAAGAGAATAAGGGGATACAATGGAATACTGACAAATTGGATCCTAAAGTGTTTGTGAGTTTTAAGACTTAGTTATCTTGATACATTATCTATGGCAAAACTAACGTCTTAGTCACACTTTCATTCTAACTTAAGGGTACCCCCATTTCTTTTTTGTCTTTGGAACCCATGAATATGCGCTTATCCACCATTTCCACGCTTACTAGTTTTCTCTTTTACAGCATCTTATGAGTAACTCATTAGGAATTTGTGTGGTAGTGGACTCTGATGCTAGCTGTTTTCTTATGGGGTGTGGCACCGAATTTGTTCGATTGACTTTTGGCGTTTTTTCTTGTACTATGGCACACCATTAGGCTTCTTGTTTTGCATTCACGTCATTCATAAACTTAGAAAACAAGATTCATGATTTAATTAAACAACACATTTTCCACAAGTAGCACAAACAGCATTAACATTTAAATTTATGGAATTTAAACTGTCATTACCAGCTTTTGCAGGACTTTGTTTTGTTTTGGAATACGAGAAAGAAATTCTAGGGTGGTCTTTACTTCATTCTTCTTAACTTCACTTGACTAGTGTTTGGCCTGGTCCTTATCTTTCATTTGATTGCTCCTTGGTTGTGGTCTGTGCTACATTAAGTTCTGTGAGTTAACTCCTGTAGATGTTAGACACGCGAGGTTAAGTATTCCTAGAAGTTGAGTCAACTGTGGTGCTCTGTTTGTGTTGTACTACTTGCAATTTGAACATGCCTGTTTAATACTTTTGGTGTCTTACAGTCTTGTGTTTGCTTGTTTAAGGCAAATTCTGTAGAGTGACTGGTTTTGATTTAAACCCTCTGACTTATTAGTTTTTGAAACCGGACTTTTTGTTTGCAAATATTTTCTCTCACGATTGAGTCTGAAAAAGCGAGCCGTTTTCCTTTAAAACTGTGGTTTTTGGGATTCATTTGTGATTGTGTTGTCGAAACAAATTGATGGCCCCTTATCAAACTTAGTATCCACAGATTTTCCTTTACATTTTTCAATGAGTTTCTTTAACTCACAAATTGCAATGTTCTTGTCCTGCAGTTGAGCTTTCAAATCCTGTATTTCAAAGTATTGTTTCACGATCTTTGTCGAAAACATTTGACGCCTCTTTTCTTTGAAAACTGTGTCATTTTTTAGTTGTTCTTGACATTGTTGTAAAGCGATTTCAAGAGAAATTGATTGTTTTTCTAATTTAGCAAAACTTTGTAAAAGCTCAGTGTAAATCTCTTTACTTACAAATTCAGTTTGTTCAGAAAGCTTTTGTGCAAGATAAGATGTCAACATTCCTGAATTTTTGAAGATATAAGCATTGTAATTCTGTGATCGTATCTTAATCAGATGATGATAGCAATTATGAACACATAATATATTAGAACACTTCTTGGAAAAAGTGCATATCATACATGTTAGAAATATTCTGCCTTATCAGATTCATGTTCTCAATTTTATCTTCAAGAGATTCAACGTACTTTAAAATCAGCATGATTTCTGGTTTAAGTTCATGAACAAATGCAAAAACTTCATTCTGAGTCTTAAGGGCATGGGCATCAAAATGTCTTAATTAGGATTTTCCATATCTTGTGCACTTTAGGGAACGAAGATGTAGCCGGCGTTTGAATGTTTTACCTTCGCTTGATCGGACAATTGTCTTTCAGATGATTTATTTGTTATTCGTCATGACATTATATGCTTGTCTCACTTTTTCTTATTGATTTTTGACACTGGTAAGAAAGCGCAATGTTTATGATAACTATTTAGGTTTGTTTTTTCACAAATGTTTTTCTCCACATTTCTTTCTTATTTCTTTTTGCCTGTGCGAATGGAATTTCATAATGCGGTGTCGGGGGTTAAAAATTTATAAAGACTATTGAACTTTGTTGTAGTCAAAAGGTCTTAACTAAGTCTTTATTCAATTTTGATTCAACTCTCGTTATCAAGAGGTCAGAGTTCTTTCCCTATCAGGGACGAGTCTATTTGCAGGATCATTTTTTTGGTCAGGTGGGATCGATACAAACCATGGTTTTCTCATATTGAGCCTTTTGAGATACAATTAGATTGGCAAAGGTAGTTCTTCCATTAAATGTAGGGCATTTTGGGTGCTAACTTATAAATGGGTTTGGATTGATTGACTCCTTTAGGAACCCAATTTCATTCCAACTTTATTCTGGTATTCCATTGAAATCATTTTGTCATTATCTTTTTCTTCTTTATGTTTCAAAATCGTATTACCTTTGTTTTCTCCTTGACAAGACCTTCGTAATGTGACTTGGTTA
This sequence comes from Tanacetum coccineum, assembly GCA_026074375.1. Taxonomy (NCBI): domain Eukaryota; kingdom Viridiplantae; phylum Streptophyta; class Magnoliopsida; order Asterales; family Asteraceae; genus Tanacetum; species Tanacetum coccineum. The sequence continues at coordinate 26,503 of BQNB010008176.1, forward strand.
AAAGACTCTGTTTGACTAACTCATCATGTTTCTCTTTGACAACTGAAATTTCGTAGGCTTTAACTTTTAAACCTTCTTTGATGTCAATTTCCTTTTGAGCTAATAGTCCTAGAGTTTCATTTAACTTATTTTCAAGTTTCTCATAGTCAACAGTACGATTATTAAAGGCCTGTAATCTCAAAGCTCAGTCTGTTTATTGTGAAGTGCACTCATATATCACATCTATCTAGGGATACTATTAGATTCCCCTAGAGTTCTACTAGTTTCCGCAAGAATAGATTTGCACTCAGTTAATTCTTGAGTCAATGTTGCATTTGCTTTCTTTAATTGCTTTTGAATCTTTTTGTTTTCATCGACATCAAGTTTTAAATTTGCAATTAAATTGGCAAGTGCAACACGCTCATCATCACATTCTACATCATTTTGGTCATCCTGAATATCATTATCACACATATCCGGTGAGTCAGGAATGACATTACTATCACCCGTTTCCACTGCACATGTGTTAGTAATGGATTTAGATTGCTCAAAATGTTGTATGTCATTGGCAAACACATTATCATCAGTATCGTATATATGTTACTGTTCCAAAGGCTCTGAGTCAGTGCCTGATGTCTGCAGTTGGAACTCCTGGATCTATTGGCCATGTAACTGTAATGTGCTTTCCATTTCTTGTTCAACAATGTCGTCATCCGTGTTCTGCTAGCCAGTCAGATTGCTCTGTTGAGTTGAAACCTTTCTCAGCTTGTTTGCACAACAACATCTTTTTCTTGTGATACATGGAGTTTTAACCCGTTTTTGGCTTTCTGTTTTCCTTAGTAAAGTGACAAAATTCTGCAATTAAAACAATGTATCCCAGACTGTTGCCTATCTTGCCACCTACAGTTTCTCTAGCCCCAGCAGCATTTACTGTTACCTCTGATTCCCAAAACTGTCCAGTCAGATTGTCATTCTTGTACTGCGTAGTATCCCACATTCTTGTTTTGGTGTTGAGAAAGTTTTGAGGTTTGTTTTGGTTTGGTTTATAGATTTTCTTAAAGTATTTGCAATTGAGCAACCAAAATTTTCTGCATGTATTTATCCCTCTGAGTTGTTCAAAATCATCTTTGCTTACTTAGAAGCTGACTCAGATGGTGGTGTACTTGTGTGATTGGTTTAAACTTCTCTTTGTCTTTGTATCTTGTAGTTGCATGAGATATGGTTGGAAGTGAAGCTTTTGATTGTTCGGTGCTATGATTGGGAGAGGCTTTGTGATGATTGTTAATATGGGGTCTTGAAGTTTGTAATGAGGGCAGTAGCTAAACAAGTGCTAATGGGTTAGCATTCTTGGCTATTCTTTCAGCACGGATTTCATTAACTTCCTTTTGGTATTGTTTCTGGAATGTCAAAGAGTTTGTGATATGAAACTTCATCCAGCTTGTGTTGTTGCTTGACAATTGTTACAAATCTTGACCATTCTGGTTGAAGTTGTTGAAGAAAATTGACACATTTGACTTGCATCGTGCATCTGTCAAAATGTTTATGATCATTTCATTTCATCCTCATGTAGAATTTGTGTCAAGTGACTCAATTGTTTTCTCCAGCGTGAGCGGTGAATTGACAAACTCCCAAAATAAGTTTGTCTTGACATCTCTGCTATGTTGAGTGTTCACCTTGTTGTAGCCTTTCGATGGCTTCCCGCATTTCTTAAGCTGTCTTACATGCATGAATTAGTTGTAGTAATATTTATCTTTAATTCCGTCAATATACAAATGTATCGCTTCTTTTTCTGATTAATAGCTCTGTTTTTCAGGAGTCATATTCTAACTATCTCGGACTATTGTTTGGTAAGAAACTTGCTGGAGGAATTCTCTGTCTGCAGGAACCGCTTGGAACTTCGACAGTAGTTGGAGTGTATAAGGACTTAGAGAATGCACTTCGTAAAGGAATCACCATTTGGTTTGTTTCATTGTATCGTAAGAACCGTGATCACCATTATGCATTATCGTCCGTTGCAAGCAGTGGAGGACGATCCATTGAACCAGCTTTGCCATTAATGTTGTTATGCATTTGGACTGTCAGTTGTGGAAGTTACCTTGGGTTGTCATGATGAATGATTGAAGATATGAAGTGAAATTATTGAAGGGATCTTAAGTATGATGTGTTTTGATGAAAGTTGTGGTAAAATGAAAACAATAAACGTCCACGGGATTTTCACAGTATTATGATTTAAAACGAGAAAAAAATTGTTCTTTAGGGATTTTACAAAATCAATAGAAAACCGTGAATGTTAATTGACATATTTCGCTTGAGAAAAAAATTGCATGCTTCGCTTGAAGAATTTGCATATTTTGCTTAATTAGAAAACTGCACATTTGGCTTGATCAATACATGTTTCGCTTGAAAAATGAAATGCATGTTTCGCTTAGTCTATTGCATATTTCGCTTGAAATTAAAACTTATTTCGCTTGAGCTCAATCTTGCATATTTTGCTTGATGTTTAACATGTTTCGCTTGCTGTTTAACATATTCCGCTTGAACTTAATCTTGCATGTTTCGCTTGAATTTCAAAATTTTTGGCAGAGTTTCTTTTTGCTAAATGTAATATTTCGCTTGAACTGGAACCTGCATATTTCGCTTACAACTTAAACATATTCCGCTTCAATAATAACCTGTATATTCCGCTTGGCCTAAACGTACATGTTCCGCTCGGTGTCACTATCGGGTGAGGACCACTTAAACTAGAAAACAAGATGTCCTTGTCTTTGTAGGCTAAAATTGTGGATCTTGGTCTCTTGATTTTGACCGGTTATGACCATAAAAATGATAAGCCAATCACAAATAAGCTTCAAAAATAAGCAACCAAATAAGCTTGAAAATAAGCTCTAAATAAACTCGAAAATCTTGAAAAATAAAAAATGAAGCAACTAGTTTAGTGACAATAGAAGATGTAGACCAAGTATAGCAAGGTGTAAACAAGAAAAACAAATCAATAAGCCCAAAATTTTTTGAGCCGTGAGCTTATTTTGAAAATAAGCCACGAAATTTTAAGCTTATACGGAAAAATGAACACAAGAAGGTTTGTAGATCAAATGAAAGACAAGAAAATAGATGAGAAAAAGCAAACAATAAATCCCCCAAAAAAATTGAGTAGTGAGCTTTATATTCAAAAATAAGCCACGAAAATCTTAATTTGAGCTTATTAAACCACAAAACAACCACGATCCACCCGAGGCTCTTGATACTAAATGTCGGTAACCCTAGAATCACTTCACTTCATATTGATGAACAAGAAAATAAGCTAGGAGATGATAAGAATTGTAGAGAGAGAAAAGTGAGAGAAAGTAGAGAGAACGGAAGTTTACTTGTAAAAAAATGTGTAAGTTACAAACTGACCATCCCCCTCACTTTCTTTGAGGAGGTGTATAATATAAAACTAAAAGGCTTTCATGCTCTTTAGATTCTACGGGCCGGGCTCGCGACTACTTGGGCTTTCGCTCCGATACCACAGTGCCGGTTAGCTTACATTTAGAGCATGTTTACTATCTAGCCTATTACAACGTTACATATTAAAATGACCGAGACTTAATATTCTAAATGAACGACCTTCATGTTCGACTATTATTTGAGGCTAAACACAGCCCATGACGAAGTAACTATATTTTCCTTCCATACAAGTGCCTTAAACGGAGCACTTGAATACTCGATTGATAATATTAGTATAAGAAAATTCAGCTAACGGTAGGTGGAATTCCAACTACCACCAACGTTGATCACACACATACTCATTTAACTTATCCTCCAATGTCTGTATTGTTATGCTCACTGTGGTCCATCCGTCTGGGATGATAAAGCCAGTACTCATTATTCCAATGACGTACCTAAGGCTTTCTGTCATATTTGCTAGAAACCTTGAAGTAATCCAATCCATCACGATCTCGAATGAATGACACGGGACACTCCCATGCATTGCTACTATCTCATCAATATAAATCCCTTGCAACTTCTCCATTTTTAATCTTCTCCTTTATTGCTGAGAAAATGGGAGCTGACTTAGCAGTCTATCGGACTATTACCCAATTCGTATCATACCCATACTTGATCTCGACAACCTTGGAATAATAGTCATAGTTATTCTATTCCTATTTCCATCAGGTATCCTTTTGTTGTTACAATAAACCCATAAGGTCTTTGATGTTGTAGCCTTCACCTTTAAACAAAAAGGGGGGGATTTCAGACAAATTGCTAACATAGGTAGCAATATCCTTCTTCATACATGGCCACCATACATATCTCTAAGGTCATTGTATGGCTTATCCGCTCCCGGATGTACCAAGTACCTCGATGCATGAGCCTCGTCCATAATTAATGTCCTTACATCAACTATTAATGGAAACCCATATAAAATACATACCTCCATCTTCCTTCCTTTCCATTAGTTGGTCTAGGCCACGCATCATTTTTGCTGTCGCGTTCTCTACCTTGGACGCCTCACCTGGAGCAGCCAATATCTTATCCTTAACACTTGACTAAATAGTCATGGAATTGGTTGTTACTCGTCTTGGTTTCCACTCTCTCCTTTCTACTTAATGCTTCAGCCACTACATTCGCCTTTCTCGGATGGTAATGAATCTCACTGTCAAAATCACTAAACAATTCAATCCATCTTCGTTAACGCATATTTAACTCCTTATGGTCAAATATATGATGTAGACTCTTATGATTCGTGTAGATAACACTTTTTGTCCCGTACAAGTAATGCCTTCAGGTCTTAAGAGTAAACACTACTGCTCCTAATTCTAGGTCGTTTGTTGTATAATTTTTCTCATGAATCTTCAATTGTCATGATGCATAGGCGATTACCTTTCCTCTTTGCATGAGTACACAACCTAATCCTTGATTTGACGCGTCACAGTAAACTACAAAGTCTTCTGGTCCATCAGGCAATGACAATATTGGTGCATTACACAAATTGTCCTTTAAAGTCTGAAAAGCTTCTTCTTGTTCCCTGCCCCACTTATACTTCCGATTCTTTGCGTTCAGTGACGCAATGGGTTTGCAATCTTAGAAAAAAATTCATACGATTGAAACTCGATCAGTAACCTGCCAATCCTAGAAACCGATATATTCAGATGGCGTCTTAGGTAATTTTTAATTCTTCATTGCTTCTATCTTACTAGAGTCCATGTGAATATCATTGCTGTTAACTCGTGTCTGAGAAAAAGTACTTCTTGTAGCCAGAATTCATACTTGAAAACTTGGCAAAACAACTTCCCTTCTTCAAGCAAGTCCAAAACTAACTTCAAATGAACTCGTGATCCTCCTTAGACTTCGAGTAGATCAAGATATCATCGATAAACACAATGAAAAAACTTGTCTAAATACAGCTTGAACACCTGGTTATCAATGTCTTGAAAACCGTTGGAGAATTTGGTTAACCCAAAGGCATTATTGTAAAAATCAATATGTCCATACGCGTTTCCAATATGCAAGTCTTTGGAATATTTTCTTCATGCACTCTGAAACTGATGATAACTAGACCGAAGATCTATCTTAGAGAAATAACGTGAACCTTGTAACTGGTCGAACAAGTCATCGATCCTGGGGAGATTCTTGATGGTAAGCTTGTCCAACTCTCGATAGTCTATGCACATTCGAAATGAATTGTCCTTCTTTTTTGAAAACCAAAACAGGGGTGCTCCCACGGAGGAGTGACTGTACTGATCGAATAAATCGTATATCAACGAATTTTAGGGTTATGAACAATGAATAAAGGTAGCAAACAAAATCGGATCAAAGGATAGAATACAATATAAGGGTTTCACATAGGCAAATAGATGTGGGATCAAATGAACATAGAATCCTTAAAGAAAAGATAGAATATCTATACGGATATAGGAAAAACAAAGCAAAAGAATCAACAGACGCACCAATTACAAAAGAACTCAAAAGCGCACACAAAAGGAAAAAAGAGCACATATCGGAATAACGATGTATCAAGATCACCAATAATATGGACTTTACTCGATGGATACCAATAAATGTTGTTTTTTTTAAATTATTTTTAAACAATAAAGATAGTCTTTTAAAATATAGAAAAAATCTTTAATCTTAAATCGTTTGTATACCAATTTTTATAAAAAATTCATTTTAAACATGGTTGTTAATAGAATAATTAGAGCAGTTATTTAATGGTGTATCACCAATCTTATCATTTAGAATCATTTTAACACTTACTTTTCATAACATAACCTGAGATATCGATAACAGTTAGATATTGTGGGTCTGTTTGGATGCGCACGTTAAGAGTATAATGACATTGACTAGATGTGTCAGCTGAAAGTGATCCTTGTGGATAGAGTAAGTACTGTTATGAGAGCTACTCCCACATAGGGCTTGATTGGAGACTCTTTTACATGTGGATATGCCACCGAGTCTTAGTTAATATAGATGGGATTGCAAGCCGTAATGTTAGACACTGAAGAAGCCTCGAGAACTCGCGTGACATATAATTCGTGGAATCTAACTAGTAGTCGTGTGTTCCAGTACGCTCGATGGAGTATGATAACATGAGTATAGTCTATGTTTATGATCTCTCATCAAATGATAATCTGTATCACAAGTTGAGTGGACCGCGGCATAACATGCTAACACTGTGTTGAGTACCTGGAGCTCATGTGTCAGTGATGTCTCCACGGGGCGCGCGTGGATTAAGACTTAAAAAGATCGTTGTTCATAACCGTATTTATACGATCATTTTCAAAATTTGTTTTCTCCACACAAAACACCAATTTTAGATTTACTTCAAAACAATGTTTCATACCTCGGACATCAATATAATTATATTACTCAAATACAAAGACATCGTTAATCCAAAAGGAGATTGTACAAATACCTTTTAAAGGACTCTAAACACAATTATGTTTGAAAATGAAAGGAAGTAACAAGGAAAACATATGGTCAGGATAACAGTGAATACTGAACATGACAAGAGGAAATCAATTACGAAAGGACATTACAAACCAAAAGAAGAACGTAAAGACTCATCCGTACTCACGATCAAAAGAACAACCATTGAGAAGCGTCGGTACTAACATGCAGCAACATGTTGATTAAGGACCAAAGGATATATAAGAACGGAGTACTGACCGCACTGATATGTTACGGAACTATTAGTGCTTAAAAAAAATTTAATCAATACATAACGAAAAGAACCAATGAAACGTACCAATATCAAAGAGTAAATTCTGAACAACACAATATTATCAAGACGCCGAACTAGAAAGGTTAATTCATCCATAACCAACATGTATGAACATAAGGAATGATAAAATGAGGGTTTTATATCTGAGCATATATTTCGATCAGACGAAACAAAACTCAATAATCGTATAATAGTTATAATAGGAGGTATTAATATATTCGTAATCATTTGGCAGAAAATATCTTGTTAACTACAAACTAAGCCCAATAAAATCGCACATTAAATTTAGAGATGAATCCCTTATCTATACACTTATCCTTTAATCATGAACGCACTCATATCACAACATCTTACACTACACCTTTTCATACAAAACACCGATCAATGCAATCATGGTCACAACGTCTAGTATGTTTATTGCTCTTATTATAATTATGTTGGCCACCCATAATTATAAGTGCATCCTTTCACATGTGTACTTGCTTCCAAGACTACACATCTCAATGATAACACATATATGCACATATACCACATTTCACCTCTTACTTAACTCTACAAAACGATGCTCCATCAAAGCAATATTTATTTATATAAAGATAAAATTCAAAACGACAATAAGAAAATGAAGGTCTCGAAGAGCCCAAAATACGTAATATCCAAAAGAAATCATTGATGGCAATGTGTCAAGGTAAAATACGGGATAAACTTATGTTGGGCCTCGCTTGGGGGGGGGTCTTTGGGGGGGGGGTGTGGGTGTGTGGGGAAAACTTTTTTTTTGGGGGGGAGTGATGAAGCGAGAGAATACGGGGAATGGGGGGGGGGGCTTTTGCAAAAGTCACCCGACTCTGCGGGTCCAGACCTGCTACGAGTATCCGACAAGAGATCTGAGTCGGCCTCCTTTTCTAACCTTCCTCTTTCGGTTCCTCGAGAGGCTCCTACTTAATTGGCTCCTCCTCTAGATCTTTTGATATCGAGTAGCCCGTAAGTCAAAATAAAACTCAGAAAAAAGCAAGAAAATAAAACGCCTAGATAGCTAAACACATAGATCCTATTTATGCCAAAAACATATGAGAACTCCTTAGGTTATTAGTATAGGTCAAACCACCTATTCTCTATGACCCATTGGCTCTCGATTCCAATTTATCACCCCCGCCAAAGGCAAGAAGAAACACGAGCGTAACAAGATAGGCATCAATCACAAAACACTTTGAAAATAGAGAATGTCTTAAATAGATGCATTATATTAAAACACAAGTTGTTATGACGATCCAAAACACACGAGGGGTCTTGTATTATGGTATTCGTATACACAAAATACAATAGACTTTAAAAATAGGCATCCGAAATATAAATGTCATACATAAGGACAATAAAAAATCGCAAACCGGAGTACGAAATTAAGAATCGAAGACTCCATAATGCAATTCCTATGGTCTTTCTAGCCAATCTTCCTAACTTCACTTTCCTTATGATGCTCACCTGAAAATGATGCTTACAACGTCAACAATAATGTAGGTGAGAGTCATAGGTTTTAGACACACAATAATACTCGCTTTTACTGTGATTATCTAAAAAACCATGGAGGAACAATATATGACACTATAATGACTTATGCTAGCATGAAACCAAAAATCGCAATATCAACATTATCCACAACTTACTCTTTAGACGATTTCGTTATTCGAGTATAGAAATAGCTGGCATTAGAAGGCAACCTAAGCTTAACCACGTTATTGATCACAACAAATATTCACTTTGGGTGCTGTAACCTTCTGTCCCCCATAACCAACAGAGTAGTCATACTCCATTTTGGATACCAAAATCAAATCACAATCAACTTGAGGTAGCGTACTCATGCCGATCTAAATAACACTTGTTAACACTTAGTTTAATATAATAAGCCATGTAATGTCCATATGCAATTTAAAACACATAATCACCAGCAATTGTAACATCTTCATAAACATTTGATCATTTTTCCATTCCCAATTTAAAAATAGAAAAATGGGACTATGAAACTCACCTGATGCACAACTACTTCACAATATCCTTGCAATCAACTAGATACAAAAAACCACGTTATTAGGCTAAATGCCCAAGACGATGTAGCAATCAACTGATGGACTACTAAGTTTATATTATGATTATAAACCCTTTGCCATACTTCCCATATCTCACTTATAATATAAATACCTTTAATCATTTATTCTAGTTTTCCAGTTTTTTGGCAGAATTTTCTAGTCACTTTATGACCACAAATAAAATACTAAATCATCGAATTAATTTTCCCCTTTCATTCCCTACCTTCCCAGTGGGTTATGAACTACTGTGATTTTTTTTAAAATAATATTAAGACAAACTATTCTATAAAAATTCAAAATCACAAAGTACTTAAATTCGGATCTGAACGCAAACCAAAAAGTTTGATTTTTTTTAAAAATACTTAAACAATGAATTAGGACTTGCGCATTGAGCTGGAGTTAATAGACACATAAAATATGACCTCTGATTTTTGGCTAACCTCAATTCAACTTTTAAGTAGGGGTTTTACTCCCCGAAATCAGACCCAAATCTGACCCAAATTTACTCTTTTAACAACTCTTCTTGTAAAAATTATTTGACTAACTTTTCGACCTCAAAACCTTTCGGGGCCAGACTTTTTGGAAACTAGACTCTCTGAACTTCAATTTAGGCACAAGATTCAATTCTCCAAAACTCTTTTTACATTGAGATTTCATTCAATCAACACGCACTAAAATTCTGCCAAACCTAATCTTTCAATTTAAACGCGATCTAAAATAATCCGTTATACACCCTTTTGCTCTGAATTAATTCCCGGAACCACTACCATATAGTTTTTATATTCATAATATATACTGAAAATTTATCTGAATTGACCATCACTATTTATTCATCAATTATTGTTACTAACTTATAAAAAAATGTAAACATTACTTATTTAAGATCATATCCTAAACCTTTACTCGATTTACACATGAAATCACCCACCTTGGTTCTTCGATTAAAAAAAAATTCTTTCTTGGAGGGATTCGGCCAAAAAAGACGCGAGAAAATAAGTGATTAATGGATTTATTAATTTTTTATTTATCAATGCCAAAGAAAGCATCCCAGAAAATATTGTATTCCAAATTTTTGTTTCCTTTTTTTTCTTTTTTCTATAACCGACCGAATAAACACCCTTTTATTTTATTTTATTTTATTTTATTTATTTTGTGAAAAAACTAGAAGGGGAGGTTGAATGTTTATCGCTTTTTAATTTAAGGTCTTTAAATGTGTTTGAATACAAAAAATTTAGATTTGATGTATGTGATTCAACACTGCTCGCAATTTTGAACAATATACTTATGTCTAAAACAATTAAATGAGGATTGTATGAGAAAATTATGTAAAGACAAGAGATAAGAGTAAGAACAATCAAACCACAACACAAGGATTTATAGTGGTTCAGTAATTGAAGCACCTCTTCACCCTCCACCCCATACACATATTGCCATCCCTCGGAGCCCTAACTCGACGAGTTTTTCTTCACTATGTCAACATAGCTCCCTTATGGCGGAAGAAAAAATTTACAAACTTTCACCTTATTTGATTTCTGACACTAAGCTAGATGTCGAGTTCTTAATCTTAGCGAGAACCAATCTCAATACTACTTCCTAATTCACTACACAACTTTGCTTCACGGACTTGATCATGCTAACACAACTTCTTCACACCTTAGTTTTCGTCACCCACCACACTTCACCCAAGCCTATTACTATAATCACACCTAAACCAAACACTACTAGGAAAGATCACCAAAGCTTCTAACTTATACTTACAAACAATCACCAAGATCTAACTAACTAGACATCTTTCCAAGATTTACAAAAATATGTTACAAGTTATGATATAGATATGATATGGATGCAATAATATTGCAACAACACACAAAGGTGTAATACTTCTTCACTTGAGGATGGAAGTATTCTTCTCTTGTAGTTGAGGAATTGAGCTTGGATCACTTGGAAACAAAGCTTTATGATTAAATGATCAAAAGATTTTAGAGAGGATATGCGGGCTGTTTTGGGCAGAACGAATGAGTGCAAAAGGTGAGAAAATAGTAGGGAAAAGTCCAGTATTTATAGGACAAACTGGGGGAGTGTCTACCTAGGGACAGTCCCCTTAAATAGGTGGGCGGTCCCCTTAAAATTAAGAGGGCCACCTGTGTATTTAAGGGGGCCGCCCTAGGCTAGGGCCTCCCCAGTTTCTCTTTTGTGTAGGGAGAATTTTCTAGAACTTTTCTAGCCATTTTAGGTCCGAAAATTTGAATTTCAAAATGTTTATTTTGAATAAAACATTTCTTTTAATTGTAGAAAATGTTTTGTAATGTTTATAAAAATGTTTACAACATTTTATAAAAGTTTGAGGTTGAATAAAATTTTCTTTGATCATAAAATGCATTAAGTATTTATTTATTCATACCTTTAAGTGATACAATTATCGAAATGAAAATTTACTACTAATTACTTGTTTACGTTTAATTTTACATTGAACGTTTTATATTTTGTGATTATCAAAACGTAAAGATTTGAAAAATATTAATAATGTTTTTAGGCATTATATTTTGTCAACAATCTCCCCCTTTTTGATGATTACAAAACTTAAACTCATTAAATGTAAAATTATTTTTAAACAAGTATTTAGTGAGTTTCATGTCATTTCTCCCCCTTTTTGTAGAATCAAAAAGACATCGTCGAGAATTGCTAGTTAGATCGACGGAATAATTGCTCCCCCTTGATGTGTGCTCCCCCTCGTTCGAGGGCACCAAGGAATCGAGCTATGGTTTCTTGGCTACAAAAACGAGTTAGAACAATACAAAAATTTCTAACATGTAGCAAGAAGGAAGGAAAAATATGACAAGTGCAAGCAAACATCAAAGCAAAATATGCTTCATTCATTTAGGACAATGTGTGTGAATAACACACAAGCATACATAAATAGAAAAACAAATATGCTTTAGAAGCATATTAATACATCATAAAAGAAAATCCTAAATAGCCATAGAAGGATTTTTGACTTGCTTGCGACACAAAAGGGTTTGACGATTATTTGTAGGCATATTACGAAGTTAGTTGGTTGTTGATGGAGAGTTTGGAGCGGAGGCGGTTGTGGAAGGGTAATCTCTTTGAACTCTAAGAGGTGGATGTGGTCGAGTGAGGAGGAATTCAATCCAATTGATATCCTCACTTAAAGCAAGGAATTGTTTTTGGGTGAAGATGCAACAAGGGCAATACCCAACATGGGTTTCAACTTGGTTCATGTTGAGAGTGTGTGGTAGGTTTGGAGAGTAAGGTGATGAGGGAATGTTGTTTTGTTGTTGGGAGAGATGCATGGCTAAGAGGTTTGATAGGTCTTGTAGTTGATTAATGTCATCAACTAGGCTTTCTCTACTTGGAGATGGAGGTGATGTGTGTTGAGTTTGGTTGTCACTTTGAGGTGGAACTTGAGTGTGAGTTTCATGTGAGTTGATGGGTGAGATGGGAAGTGGAGGATGTGAGACAACTTGTTGTGATGTGGGAGTGTCCTTAATGTAAGGAGTTTGGTTGTCACTTTGAGATGAAGCTTGAGTGTGAGTAACATGTGAATTGATGGGTGAGATGGAAAATGGAGGATGTGAGACACCTTGTGGTGATGTGGTAGTGTTCTTGATGTAAGGATTTGGTAATGCTTGATTGGGGTGATTGTTTTCTTGAGATGGTTGATGATGAGGAGTGAGTGGTTTTGGCATTGGTGTAGGTAAGTTTACATTGAGCCCATTGGATGTGTTACAAGGGTTTAGTTTCTTCCTCCAAATGGGTTTCACACTCATTTTGGCTACCCTTGATGGTTTGGATGTGGGTTTGTTAGGAGATGTCATTGGTGAGGATGATTGTGATGATGATGGATGAGAATGTATTTATAGTGGAGGAAAGGTTTAAATTGGGAAGAATGAACATTTAAAGGATCAAATCCAAGAAATGTTTGTGAATTTAGGGAAACAGTAGCTAAGTCTAGAGGGTATTTGGTTAAAGGGAGGTGAAAATACTGTTTTACCCGTGTTTGCCTAGGCCGGTCCCCTTAATTAGGGGACGCTATCATAGGCGCTTCTAATTTATTTGGAGATTCTAAATGCAGCATGCCCTGAAACCTACCTAGCTACTTACTACTCTACTTAACTTAAAATAAAAAAATTAGAATTCAAATTGGTCAAGAAAAAGAACCGTGCTAGTCGGAATTTAGGGAAAGATAGAGAGCTCTCTAGGATCTCCTGATCAAATTGATAGTTCGCTTTGCCAGTCCATGATTATGTCACACCTAGCAGTTCGAGGAGTTGGCCAGATAAGGATCAAAGCCCTGCCTCGAAAAAGTCAGGACTTTTAGGCAGATTCCAGTATCTGACCTATCTCTTTCTGTCGATTCCCTGGGTTGTCAGAATCTCTGGTTCGATCAGGACCAGGAGTCCCATTGTTTGTGAGTTTAGGGAAACAGTGGCTAAGACTAGGGGGTGTTTGGTTAAAAAGAGAAGAAAAGATACTGTTTTCCCGTGCATGCCTAGGCTGGTCCCCTTAAATAGGGGCCGGTCCCCTTAAAATTAAGGGGGTCGCCCTTTATGAATTAAGGGGGCCGCCTACTAGCATTTTCCAAATTTTAAAAAAATTGATTTTTCTTAAAAATTTTGTGAGGGTTTCAGTTTTGGTGGTTGATTTGCAGCAAGTCTATCCTTTTATGGCAATTAAGATATTTTAGCACATAACAATTAAGCATTCAATAAGATATAATGCATAGTTTTGGCATGTAGACATATAAAGATAAGAGAGGAAGGCTAAACAAGAGATATTGCAAAAGTTTCTTAGCAAGAGGATTAAAAGTAAAACACCCCCACCCCCCCCCCCCCCCACCCCCCCCCCCACCCTCCCCCCCCCCACCCCACCAAACTTTTGTGCAAAAACTAGTGTGTGCCTAAATGCAACAAATGTGGAGTAGTGATTATTTCGACACTAAGACATGTAAGACCTAAGAAATAATCCAAATGCTCCTTGATTTAATTTTGCTCAACCAAGATTGTCAAGAAATATATATTAGATTATATATTTTTGACAACAAGTAAGAAAGCATTATGCATATGAAAAAGAAATGTTTTTAGCATATCTCAACAATATGTGAAATTAATTTTCTTGTGATTACTAGTTGTGAGACGACTTTCTTTAGAAATAAAGAGATGGGGACTATTTGTAAATGAGATATGCATTTAGATGGAGGAATTTGTAAAAGGTTTCATATAGGTTTTTCCTAAAAAAATTTTGTATTTTTGTGCAAAACAGAAGCCTAGACACAGAGAGAATTTTTTTTTATGTTCAGTGGGTGGCCCCCTTAAAGTTTGGCCGTCCTTTAAAATTTACGGGGGTACGCCCCTTATGAATTAAGGGGGCCGCCACCTGTTGAGAAATTATTTCTCAGATTTTTGACAAATAGTTCATTATTAATTTTTAGTGCTGAAAACTTAGTCAATTTGTTCCATCATTCCTAGACCTAAGCGTAAGTAGTTAAATGGTTCACGTTTAAGTGGCTTAGTTAGAATATCGGCTATGTTGTCTTTCGATGAGACCTTTTCTAAAGAGATATTCCCTTTTTGCGAACATTATCACGAAGGAAGTGGTGGCGGAAATTTTATATTTTGTTTAGTCGTGAGGTTGAAAAACGGGATTCTTACTTAAGTCTATAGCCCCTTTGTTGTCACACATTATTGGAATATTGTCTAACCTAATGCCATAGTCTATGAGAGCTTGTTTCATCCATAGTGCTTGTTGACATGCCTTTCCGGCACTAACATATTCCGCTTCGGTTGTGGAGATAGCAAGAGCGGTTTTGCTTCTTTG
The DNA here is from genome assembly GCA_026074375.1 of Tanacetum coccineum. Taxonomy (NCBI): domain Eukaryota; kingdom Viridiplantae; phylum Streptophyta; class Magnoliopsida; order Asterales; family Asteraceae; genus Tanacetum; species Tanacetum coccineum. Next base: position 41,602 of record BQNB010008176.1, read on the forward strand.
AAAAAACCACGATGTTAAACAAGCATTTCCTATGAATATGCAAACACCATATGTGCTCTTGCGATCAACGTAATCTCCCGCATGATTCAAATCCGCATAAACTATTGTTTCTATGCCAGATCCCTTGGGATACCATAATCCTAAATGCATAGTGCCTTTAATGTATCGGAAGATACGCTTAATCGCTTCTAGGTGAGAGGTTTTGGGATCCTCTTGAAAGCGTGCACAAAGGCAAACACTAAACATGATATCGGGGTCTACTTGCCGTTAAGTATATAACTACCTATCATGGCCTCTATATTTTGTCTTATTGATTCATTTTGAATGTGCTTATGGTTACAGTTAGTGTTTATTTAGTGTAGATTACACCTAAACTTTTAGATCTCAATTAAAATCGAGTTCTAAGTGTTTGTACTAAATTTCGTTTCTTTCAACTAGTTTATTATTCTCGTCCAGTTCCATTAGCTCTTGTGATATAGCTTAGTTTTCATCCTTTAGGCTTATTTAATTGGCTAAAATCATTTCATGTTAGCTTATTATCTAATGTTCTCATCTTAGAGTTATCATTTTAGAATTCGGTTTAGGATTTTTGGATCTTGCCAAAGTAAAAACCCAGTTGTAAAGTTGTAATTAGGCCTGTTTTTTGTTTGTTTGTAGAATTTGTTAATTTGGCCTGCACTGTTGGACTTTTGGCTTGGTAATTAGAACTCAAGATTGGATCATGTTGATTTGTTTGGGCCACGAGTTGAATTGTTAGTTTGGGCTGCCTTTGCTTTTTAGTATTACTGTTAGGCCTAGTGGTAAATTAAATTTGATTTTGAGTTAACAGTTTCGTTGTTTGTTATTTTTTGACTTTGGTACCGGTCAACTCATGAGGCGTGGAGCTTAAGAATTTAATAAGCTAGATAGAATTTAACTATTTTATTTAGCTTATTAAATTGGGTGGTTGTTAGCCTCAAAATATTAAGTCGAACATGAAGTTCGTTCATTATGTATTTAAGTCTCGGTCAATTAATTAGTTAATGTTGTAATAGAATATTATCGGGAATCGGGCTCGATAGTTAAACTAATATTGTATATGTTTCGGGTTTAATCCCAAGCAAAACCCGAGCCCGAGTCCTAGTTAAATATCCCACGCGTCACATTAAATGTGTAGGGGTATATATAGATATTTTCTACTTAGAAAATATCTTCTCATTATTCTAAATAATATCTTTTCTTTTCTCTCTAACCTCTCTCTTGTTTCTCTCTCTAAATCAACTCAATCTTTCTTTATCTCTTTTCTAGTTCGATTCGTGGTTCGTAATATGAAGTGAAAGTGTAAATCGGGTTCCTACAATTGGCATCAGAGCTACGTGTGGATTCGTGGTTGATTCTTGTGGTTCAACAAGATCAAATTCGTGTGTCATTTGAACTCAAAAAAAAATCAAACCCGGATTTTTGTGCTTAGATGTGTGAATGTTTATGTTATTAAGCAAGATCTAGGCATAAGGTAACTAATTGTGCAAGAGAAATCAAGTTAAAAGGTCAAAAAGGGTGATTTTTAGGCGATTTTTGGTGGAAAAAGTCGTATATTTCGTCGTTGCGTTTTGACTCTCTGGCAAAGTTCTTGGTTGCGTTTTGATCATTGGTTGCGTTTTGATCATTGGTTGCGTTTTGGTTCATTGCGTTTTGATTGCAGGTTGCGTTTTGAAGACATGTATTGCGTTTTGACTAAGGAATACTCTGCCCAATTTTTTATTTTGTTGCGTTTTGACCAAATCTCAAGCTGCGTTTTGACCAAATCTCAAGCTGCGTTTTGATTAAATGGTCATTGCGTTTTGATTCAAAAGTCACTGCGTTTTGGTTAAAGATAGCACTGCGTTTTGTCTAGAAATCTTGTGTGAAGAAAAGGGTTTCAGTAAAACAGCCATAACTTTTGATCCGTAAGTCCGTTTCAGGCCCATGACCTCTCAAATCGAAGAGAAAAACGAGACGGATTATGTTGTATCCATCCGTTAGTTGGTTACGGATTTTCGAAGCCCAAAACACTCGTTTACTATGAGTAATTGACATTTTTTAGTTTTTTGGAATTTGTGTTAGACTTGTTTTTGTTCTAGCTCACGGCCCATCTGTATTTTTAGGCCCGTTTCAGTTTGGTGAGCCTATTCAAACAATCTGCTGTAACCCTAGCCAGACAGTTATCTGTTTTTATACAATTAAATCATTGGCCGCTGATTCTGAATCAAATCACTCACGGTTTTCTATTGATTTTGTAAAATCCCGTTAATTCTTTTATCGGTTTTAATCATAGATTTGTCAAATCGTAAAGTTTCAGTCTATCTATCATCACTTCCAGGTGTGTTTAACTCCTGTGAGAGGTGAATCATTGAAAATTTTAAATGGATTTGATGTCTCTTTACCAGTTAGCCATTAACTCTGGAGTAGTCAGTTCTTTGGCCACCAGAAAGGTGTATGTCCATGGTCAACTGAAAACCATTTCAACTCTCAGTACTTGAAACATTGGTGAGTTGAATACCATATGGTTTTTGGCAAACCATTACAGCCATCAACGGATTTGATATGCCTTTACCTGTAGCCGTTTGCTCAGGGCTAGTCAATCCTTTGGCACCTATAAAAGGTAAATTCCATGGTGGATTGATGACCATATCAACTCTTTGTACATGAAACTTGGTGAGTTGATGTACCATCCACTTTTTGGTAAAGTGTCAACCATCTAATATGCGATTTGCATGTCTTTACATAAGCCAAATTTATGGGATATGTATGGTTTTTCCAAGCCTTTACCACAAGCTATAAACTTAGGGCTAGCCAACTCTTACTCTAGACAGATATGGTGAGTAAAAGACATACAAACATATTTGCAAGTGTCAAACCATCAACGGATTTGAGAAGTCTTTACCAAGCAGCCGTTTGCTCTTGGACTAGCTAGTCCTTATGTTGGTTAGACATGGTGAACTGATAACCATTTGTTGTGTTAGTGCATAGCACCTTCACCAAGTGTTATCCTAACGTTATCTTACTTCTATCCTAGGCTTCACCCTACAACTTCACTACTTTCTAATGCGCTTGTTTTTCCATCATTTTTCAACAATTATAGCAATCTTTAACTCAGCTTTCATCCAAATGCTTCATTTTCAACATAGTTTTACATACATCAGCAGAGATTGGGTATTTTCTTTCAATACAACATATAAACCATCCTGGAATTCTAAGTTTAAACAATTGTACCCATACAGGGATCATTAATTTCTCTAACTTATAATCTTTGCTGTTCCTATCTCACGCCATATAGAATCTGTGTAAGAGTTCGTAAACATAATTCTGTAAACATTTCCAAAATCCCTTCTCTTAACTTATCCTCGCAGGCCAATCCTCCCATATCTATTCAAATATCTCTGTACAACTCAGTAAGGTCATCTCTAGATATAGACTTTAAATAGCACAAAATAATGTTATACTTTTGTCTGTTCCATCTTCCCTAACATTTGGTTATACTTCATTTTTCTCTTGTTTAATAATCTTCTCTTTATAGGTAGCTAACTAGGTGTTTTCATAGAACAGGAAGGATTAATAGGAGTTTCAGTTACATGTGATAGACTCTCATGTCACACACCTTATCTGAATCTTCAGAATCATTTTCATCAACACTTGTATTCATACCTTTCCTTGCCCATCTGTTATTCTTCTCTTCCAGATTCTTTCGTGGATTCATCATCCTTTGTTCATCATCTTTATCTTCTTTCAGTCTTTTTGGAGTCTTTGTTTGAAGCTCTTCACCAAATCTTTTCAAACTGGCTTTAGTTGCTTCAAAACTTATTGGAGCAAAAGACTCAATCTGTTTCACAAGCTTGTCAAACTCTTCCTTGACTTCTTCAAAACTCAATTTCTTCAGCTGATTTATCTTCCATGTCCCTTGATTCTTTAAGTAGTTCATCATGTAAGTTTTCAGCTGTGATTGGGTCATGGGCTTGTTCCTTTTAGCTTTGGCTCTTTCTTCAGCAAACAACTTCTTTCTTTGATTTACAAGATCCACCATTCTCTTTGCAAAATCTTCTCCTTGAAGTTCACTTCCAAGCATGCTCTTTGACAACTCTGCATTAGCTTCAAGTTTTGTCTAATCAAATCCCACTCTTCTTTGTGTAATACTGAGGCCTAAACTGTACTTGAGCTTTTCTTTTCTTTGTTGCTCAGTAGCTATTCTTCTTTGTAATTCTTTGTGCTAGGAGGCATCATAAATGCTATATGGCTTAGCTCCTTTCTTTTTGTAAGGATCCCAACCTTATTGCTTCGGCCAAGGCTAGCTTCTTCTTTTTTTCCTTTTTTTATTTTCTTTTTTTTTTTATTGTAAAATTTGTTCCTTTGATTCTTTGGAGTTTCTTCACTCAGAAGGAGCTTTTCCTTTCTTTGTCCTTATTTTCACTAGCAGTACTATCTTGCTCAATAACAGTATTTAACTTCAATAATACAGTTTTTAACGTTACTAGCAGTATTAACTTCCTCACCAGCAGCATTAATCTCAACAGCCGGTATTAATCTCACAAGCAAATATTAATATTTTCAAGCACCAGCTTCATCTTTCTTGAAAGTCAAGCTTGAGACTATCTTTCTTACCTTTAGTCTCTTTTATTCTCTGTATCTCCTTCCTTTTGTCAATGGACCTTGACTTTTAAAGGCAGGCAACCTTTGAGAGAGTTTTGGCTGCTTCAGAGAGTTTGGGGCTTATATCTTCCTCTTGTTCCTCACCTGAAGCTTGTACCTTTGTTGTAGGCAGGAGTAATGTCCTTGATATTGAGGAATCTTGGAGGATCATCTTGACTTTTCCTCCCTTAGCATCAGGTTCTTCTATCCTTGAATTGTCAAAACTAAATTCCTCCTTTTTAGTAACCCTTCCAACTTCTTCACCTTCTTGACTAGCTTCACTATTGCATTTCCCATGGTCAGCTTGGTTTGTTTGAGATCCATCTCCAAGCTATCAATTCTAGAAATCAACTTAGGAACTGCTTGAAGCAAATCATCCATAGGCATGCGACTTGAAGCCTGTGCTGGTGGGGGTGAGAAGTGATGGTAGACAGGAGATTGCTCCTCATAGATGTGCTCATCTTGTGTAGGTTCATTATCAGGTATTGGTGTAGGTGAAGGAATAGGTGGTGGAGTAGGTGTTGGAATAGGTGGTAGGGTAGGTGTAGGAATAGGTGGTGGTGTAGGTGTAGGAATAGGTGGTGGTGGAGTAACAGGGATAGGTGTAGGTGCAGTAACAGCTGGAGGAGATGATGTGGAGGGTACTGGGGGTGTTGATGATGATGGTTGGGTTGGAGCTACAACTTCATGTTCTTGTCCTGCAATTTGGTTAGTAGCCACAAGTAACATAGAAGGCAATAAAGGTCTTGGTGCCCCTTGAAAACCCCTTTTCATATTCCCAAA